>CAKNWT010328084.1:0-11129 GCA_932066315.1 Andricus coriarius | reverse complement strand
TTTCTTGAAAAATAGAAAATTCAAATTTTGACCGCACAAAAAATAATTAAAAGTAAATAATTCTATTTTGCGGTCAAACTATGCAAGATACGAAAAAATATGAATGACAGAAATTGTTCATCCAAAAAAGATCTACAAATTTGTTACTGATTACTTTTTGATTTGACACGTAGTTTTGGCTTTATTCGTAAAAAACTATACATTTGAAATAAAAAATGAAATTTTTTTGGACAAACGACACAACCTACGAAAAAAATAAATAGACAAAAGTTGTTCACTTAAAAAAGAGTTATAAATTTGTTATCAATTATTTTGTGATAAGACGCGTAGTTTTTGTTTTAATAGTAAAAACATGACACTACAAATAAACAAATTAAATTTTTGGACAAAAAGACACAAGGTACGATCAAATGTTTAATAACAAAATTGTTTTTAAATTAGATCTGAAAATTTTCTCTTAACCCTTCTTTCTCACAAGAGACGTGATGAAAATGTGTTCGTTAAATCCGAAAGAGCTTTAACAAAAGAGATTTCACAATCACTAAATTTCAGTTGTCGATGGTTTGACCTTTAATTTTAGAAGTCCTATGCAATTGCAGAAGAGGATAACTTTTACGATTTACAGGAAAGAAAACTGTTTAAACAAATGAAAATTGTTGAAAAAATTGCTAAATATTCTTAAGCAAAAATATCACTTTCAACATCTGTTAATTTTGTCATTAATTCCAGGAAATAATAACTTTTCACGCTTTACAGGGAAAAAAATTGTTTAAAAAAATAATAATTGTTTTAACAATTCATCATTATTTGAAAAGTACTTGGGAACACTTTACTTATTGATTGAAAATTATTCATGCAGACAAAATTCCAAAAAATTTCTTCAACATGAATTTGATAGAAAACTGATATTTTGCATTTTGAGGGATATTTTCCGGGCACAATAAAAGGAGATTAGGGGGATGAAATTGAAACTTATTGATGAAAATTATTCCTTTAATATTCCTTAAAAATTAGCTAAACTTTAATTTACGAAAAGTTAATAACAAGTACTTCTTTTTTCCATTTTTTCGAAAACCGAGCTTTTCCCACCTCATGTTACTTTCAAGACCCCGGGGACACGGGTTAACTTTAAAAGTTAAATATTATTTTAAAAATAATACATTTTTTTAAAAGAAAACCCTGAATATTCATTTTTGGCATTTTTATTGACAAATATTAATTTTAGGCGAAAAATTAGACACAATAAAAATATATGTCGATGAGATCTACAAGTTTTATGTGCAACATTTTAATCACAGATCAATATTTTTCGAGATTTAAAAAAAAAATTCTTTTGAAAGTAAAAAATGATAATAACTTCCTTTCTATTAATATGCGCAAAAAATCCTTTTGGGACTTGTAGCTGAAATGCAAAAGGAATCCCTAGGACAAGTATCAAGTCAATATTCTTGGGTGACCTATTCGGAATTACACCCTTATATTATTTATATATTTATATATTTTTGTTAATATACCAATTTTGGAGATTTAAAATTAAAATATGTTATTTTGTTATATTTTGTTATTTTGTTATATAATACTTGAGTATTTTAAAAGACTTTCAGTACGTAAAATAATAATAAAATATGAATTAATGAATTAAAAATTAATTGCATTCAATAATACTGTGCTGATAAGTTTTAATGTGAGCAGAT
Organism: Andricus coriarius; assembly: GCA_932066315.1. Taxonomy (NCBI): domain Eukaryota; kingdom Metazoa; phylum Arthropoda; class Insecta; order Hymenoptera; family Cynipidae; genus Andricus; species Andricus coriarius. The sequence continues at coordinate 9,435 of CAKNWT010328084.1, read as the reverse complement.
AAAGTAGATGATACGTTGGATCGCAACCTCACTGTCGATAAAGTAGATATTTTTTCGGCAACAGCTTTATGAAGTTCAGCTCAAGTAGGTTTCCACGTCGCTTTATAATCAATATCAAATTTCAAAATTAGTTTCACTTATGTTAGAAGATTTCCTGCTTGCTGGCGCTAATGCAGTATTTATTGTTTTTCACGAATCGTTTTCATTTTTTTGTTTTTAATATTTACAGAAAATTATTTACAACTAATTCGATTTTTGATGATCGATCACCCTCAATTTTTTCGCTTTCCGGAAAAGGAAAGACTTTTTTTTTGTCAAATCGTTTAACATTAACCTGTGCCCATGGGTTTTTGAAATTAACATAGGGCTTTAAATGGGAAAAGCTCGGTTTTCGAAAAAATTTAAAAAAGAAGTACTTGTTTTGAACTTTTCGAAAAGTAAAGTTTAGTCGATTCTTAAGGAGCATTAAAGGAATCAATTTCCCCAAGAACTTCTAATTTAACCCTAGCCCCTCTCTAACCCACTTATATTATGCCCGGAAAATGCCCCAAAAAATGCAAACTAGCCATTTCATGTCAAATTCATGCTAAAGGCGGGATTTTTTGGAATTTTCGTAACATGAGTTATTTTTATTAGATAAGTGTTAAGTTACCAAGTATTCTTTAACTAATTTTGAACTGTTTAAACATTTCTAATTTATTAAACAGTTTTGTTTCCCCTGTAAATCTTGAAAAATTACTACTTTTTGGCATTAATAGTGTAGTTGATGAATGCTAAGAGTGATCTTTTTTTTGAAAAGGCATTTTGAAATTGTTTAAAGAATTGTGATTTGTTTAAATAATTTTTTCCTCTATGAATCTTGAAAAGTTACTATTTTCTATAATTAATGAGTCCATTTTTTTATTCTAGATAACATTTATCACGTTTAAAATAAAAACTATGCATATTATTAAAAAATCTACTAAAGAAAATTTGTAGATCTAAATGCCACATTACTTCGCTGTAACGTTACCAATCTTAACAATTCTTGTAATTTTTTTTTACATCTCGTGACTACAACTTTTTAACAAGTGGTATATATATATCCTTTTCTTAAAAAGTTGTAGTCACGAGACATAAAAAGAAGTTTAAAATTTTATTAAGATTCCTGAAAGAATTTAAATTTCATTTTTATTCTGAATAATGAATTTTAAGAGAGAATTGGAAAAAATGTTGAAGCAATATTTTTTATTATGCAGAATGTTTGAAAATTAAGAAGGTTGAGAAGTTTATTCCGAATTTTACGAAAAATTCCAATCATTCTAGAAGATAATTCAAAGGTTTACAAGTTTTGAAAAGATTCAGAAATAATTAAAAATCTGAAGATTTTCAAAAATTCTAAACAAAATGTATATTTTTGAATAGTTTGAAAAAAATGTTCAAGTTTTGTAAGAATTGTGAAAGGTTTCAAGAGAAAAGACAAATTTTCTTAAGCTCAACGGGAAATTTTCAAAAAAAGAGTGTAAAAGATTTTAAAGTACACTTTTTCAATTTTGCAAGATTATAAAATTTTAGAAAAAATGCGAGTAAGTATAAGAGATATTTAGAAGTTTTTAAACGATTCAAAAATAATTTAAAACTACTAAAGATTTCAAATAGCATTTTTTTAAATGTTGCTTTTTGAATATTTCGAAAAAGAAGCTTTTTATGAATTTTGAAAGGTTTGAAGATAATCAAATTTTTTTTAGATTCCTAGTAAAATTCAAAATGGTTCAAAAAAAAATTCAAGAGAATATTGGATACGGTTTCAAAAGATTCCAAAAGATTTCCAAAAGTGTCAAAAAAGAATCTGAAAGATTTTAAGGCAATTTTATATTTGCGCAGAATTTTGTAAACATTTTATAAAATATTTGAGCAATTTTTAAATATATTTAGAAAGTTTAGAAGTTTTGAAAATATTCAAAAACATTTTAAAATTTGAAAAGCTATCAAACAAATGGGAACAAAATGTAGATTTTTGAGTATTTCAAAACTTTTTAAAGATTTTTGAAAGGTTTCAAGAGAATAGACAATTGTCATAAGATTAGTGGGGAAACTTCAAATGATATTCATTTTGACAAATGAATTCTAAGACGAAATTTGTAAAAAGATTTCAAAACATTTCAAATGATTTCCTATAATTTCGATAAAGAATGTACCTAAAAGATTCTAAAGTAAAATTTTGCAAGATTATAACATTTTAGAAAAAATTTTAGTTACTTTAAGAGATCTTTAGAAGTTTAAAAACGATTCAAAAATAATTAAAAACTTGTAACGATTTTAAAAAATTTGTAAAAAATGATGACTTTTAAAGATTTTTAAAAAATAAGCTTTTTAAGAATTTAAAAATTTTTCAAGTCCATTAATTTTTTTTTAGATTCCTGGGAAAATTGAAAATCATTCTTTAATTCAGGAAATTAATTATAAGAGAAAATTTATAAAGATTTCAAACGATTTCAAAAATTCTAAATAAAGAATCTGGAAGATTTAAAGGCAATTTTTTAAATTATGCAGAATTTCAACAAATATTTATTAAAAAATCGAAGAATTTTAAAAGATATTTAGAAGGATTAGAATTTTGAAAAATATTCAAAATTTGTAAATATTTCGAAAAGTTTATTCCAAAAGATATTTGTTTTGAAAAATGAATTCTAAGAGAAAGTTTGTAAAAAGATTTAAAAATTTCAAATGATTTTCTAAAATTTTGAAAAAGAATGTACCGAAAAGTTTTTAAAGCAAAATATATGAATGTTGCAATATTATAAAATTTGAGAAAAAACTCATGGTTTAAAAATCATTTCGAAAAATAAGCTTTTTAAGAATTATGAAAGGTTTTAGGAATATGAAATTTTTTTAAATTACTAGAAAAGTTAATTTTGAAAGAATATGTAAAAATATATTCAAAAATTATCAAAAAAGAATCTGGATGATTTTAAGGCAATTTCTTTAATTTTGAAGAACTTTTGAGAAATTCGAGGAAAAGTTTTAATCATTTTAAAAGATATTTATAAATTTTAGAGGTTTTGAAGGGATCAAAAATATTTTAGAACTTAAAAAGATTTCTGAAAATTGATCAAACATTTGTAAATTCCTTCCAAATTTCTTAAAGTCCGTAATATCATTTAAACTGACTCGAATCTTTCCTGATACTTTGTAAAATCTATAGATTTTACAAAGTATTAGGAAAAATTCTCTTCTGAAGCCTCGGTGGCGTAAACGCTCAGTTCATGGATAGCGGGGTTTCCGGTTCAAATCCGGGCTGAGTCAGATTTTTCTTGTTCTTCAAAAGTTATTTGTCCGATGAAATCGTTTTAACAAGGAGATTTGTATTAATTAAAAATAGAAAAAACCTTTAAAATTTCGGTACCTTTAGAATATTGCCCATGGATGGAATCTACTATGGTCTGCATAACGGAGAGTTCGATGTCAGTATCATTTTTTTTGTCCAGGTGTTGCAGTCTTTTTGTCTGTGTAACCGTCAGGGACACACTTTGTAGTGAACTATCGCACATCGTGTCAGCTTTTTCCTCAGCGAATGCTTGGCCATATGCAAAACATAGCAGGTCAAGAAAGATACATTATAGGTACAGGTTGTGTACAATATCGACAACCATGTTAGATGCACTTGTCGAGTATCCTAGGATGACATTTTCTTCACTAACAAATTTTTTAACAAGTATTCTTACCAAGAAAAATTTCTTTCGAATTTTATGGTTTTTTTCAATCGAAACATAATTACCCTCAAACGGGGTAACTTCGGACATGTGGGGTAAATCCGGACACTCCTAAATTGATAGTTTAAATTACTTAAGGGAGTTAGAGTCCGAAGTTACCTCGTTTGATGGTACACCCTCTATTTTCTCATAATTGAATGACTTTTAAAAAAATTTCTTTTCTCATTTCAAGATTAAAATAACCAGAAAGTATTTCATCCTTTTTATTTAACAAACTGGACCATTCCCAGTCAAAAACTTAGAAGTGGATTTTTTTTTCAATCAAAAGAAATTACCCTTTATATTTTCTGGGAAACGAGTGACTTTTTAAAATAAATACTGTATACCTCAAATAAGCACTACACGATCTCAAAAACACTTAAATTCTCTTTTTTTTCTTCATAAAATAGATTTCATAGGGACGTTTCCTGATGATACATTCTAACAAAGTTGGTGAATTTTGCGTAATATTTCTCCTCTTTTCCCATTGTTTTAGAGATTTAAATTATTTGTTAGAAAGCCGTCTTTTTTGGTAAAAAATTTAGCTACTTTCTTTAAAGATTAACTAGACTCAACTCCCGATATAAGAACCCCCGGTTTACTGAATGAGAGGGCGGGGATCCACGGGACCGACAGAGAGGCGATGCTCAGTCAAGCGTGACAAACCGCATGAGGGCAACACTCTCAGTGCATTACACCCGACTCTCGGATTAGCCATTCTCGGTTTAGTGATTCTTAGAACTGCTGGCCCACGCAGTTTCTCAGCTCGGAAGGGCCGCAGTGCGCGAGTACTCAGTCGAGTATATCGCGCAATATTATGCATTCCAATTGGAAACGGTTCCGGCGGCCCTGACTGTTTAAGTTTCGATGCTTCCTGTTTAGCCCAAATTGGTCTTGCCGGCAACCCCCAACACTGAGGTTTGAACCGAGAGTCGAGTGTAGTTGCATCAGGTTGCATCATGCATCCAAATAAAACAGAAATGGTTCATGTGGCTCAGCCTGTTTACGTTTGGATTCCCCCGATTTAGGATCAAGGCCACTGAAAGCCATGCCCGAAACCGTTCTTATATCGCGAGTTGAGTGTTCTTTGTTAGAAATTCAATTTTTTGGTTGAAGATCCTTCTATTTGGTTGAGAATTTAACTATTCCATTTTTAGAAAATTAATCTTCTTAGATAAAAAATCACCTTTTGGGTTGAATGTTGAACGATTTTGTTTAATTTTTTTTCTTTTCTTGGAAGATTAATCATTTTAGTTTCAAATTCAGCTCTTTGGTTGAAAATAGAACTATTTTGTGAAAAATTTGCATCCTTTGGTTGAGACTTAGTTTTTTTCATATAATTCTACTAAACTATCAAATTTATAAAACATTCCTTTTTTTTGTGGAAAATTTATATTTTTAAATAAAAATTGATCTTTCTTACTTGAAAATTCACGTATTTTGTTGAAAATTCGGCTTTTTTGCCGAAAATTAATCTTCTTGTTTGAAAATTTTCGTTTTTTTCTTTAGAAATCAACTACTAGGTTCATATTTTCGGGTCGAACATTAAAATCTTTTATAGAACTGTTTATAGAACTGTTTTATAGAACAGTTTATTCATCTTTGGCTATTTTTTATTCAGAAATTGAGTCTTTTTGGCTTGAAAATTCAATAATTTGGTAGAAAATTAAACTATTCGGTTGAAAATTAACTTTTTTGTTGAAAATTCATATTTTCGGATAAAAATTAAACTATTTTGTTAAAAATTAAACTATTTTAATGAAAATTTAAGTGAAAAATGCTACTGTTTTGTATATAATTGGTCCTTCTTGACATTAGAATTCAACAATATTGTTGAAAGTTGATGTATTTTGTTTAAAATTCGTCTTCATTTTAAACCTAAGATCTAACGATTCCATTTTTGGTTCAAAAAAATTTTTTTTTTAGTTGAAAATCCATCTTTTTGGTTGAGGATTCAATTATTTTGTTAAAAGTTCGTTTTGCATCTACAAATTTCACTATTTATTTTTAATTTGGAAATTAATCCTTTATAAGTTAAAAATTCGACTATTTGGCAGAAAATTCATATTTTTGGTTAGAAAATGAATTTAGTTTGTTAAAAATGCATCTTTTTGATTCAGGATTCAAATATTTAGATAAGAATTCGTCTTTATTAGTTTTTTGTTTTTCAAAATTAATTTTTTTTAAACTAATAGTTTGTTGATTCCATTTTTGGTTAAAAAAAATCTGTTTTAGTTGAAAATTAAACTATTTTGTTAAAGATTCATCTCTATTGTTTTGAAATTCATCTGTTTGGTTGAGGATTCAACTATTTGTTCAAAAATTAGATTTTTGTTTTGTTTCATTTGACTGCTTGAAAATTCGAATTTTGATTTTCTTTAAATGCATCTTTGTAGGTTGGAAATTTAACTGTTTTGCTAAATTCGTATTTTTTGATCGAAGATTGTTTGAATTTTAAATTAATGCAAATTAATTTATAATTTTTTATTTTTAGTTGGTCAAATTAGAAATTTGGTTAAAAGTGTGTCCTTTTGGATTGCCAATTAATCTTTTATGGTAGCAAAGTTATCTTTCTTGGTCAAAAATAAACTTTTATGTTGAAAATTTAACTGTATTTGATGAAATTTGTCTTTTTAGGTTGAAAATTCATCTCGTTAAGTAGAAAACCTTTTTTTGTTGAAAATACAATATATATTTTGTCTTCAAATCTTGAAGATTTTAAGTGTTTCGTATTGAATTTAATATATTATTTACATTGATTTTATTTTAAAGATTTTATTTCCGCATTATTCCCCTATTTTGTGAAAAATTACACTATTTCCTCTGTTTTTAGCGAATTTCAGGCTACGTTACTTTTCGGTGAGCGGCCAATAAAAGAAGGGAAAGGTTAAATACCCTGTATTTTCTTAGAATTTAATGACTTTTTTCAAATAAACTTCCTGTGTCTCAACTCATGCCTAAAAAGAAATTGTAGTTTCTGGCCTTTTTTAGGGTTATTTGGTTATTACTTCGAGGACGGCTCAAATTGAAGCTCGTGGCATGTAGAATTAACGTCAAAAATAAAAGCCATGTTATTTTTTCTTGTTGTTGGTGATATAAGTGGTTAAAGTTAAGAAATAAAAGAAAATCAAGGAAAATTGTTTTATTTATACCTCTATGTTAGAAGCCTTTTTTGAGCCCGAGTATCTTCAGGGATGGCTCACATTTGAGCTTTTGGTATTTATAATGAAAGTAAAAAATAAAATTTTCTATGTTATAGGTTGCTTTTTTTTATATCGGTTGTTAAAAAATAAGAAAAATAGGGATGATTTGGGTATTAGCCTATTTGTCTTATTTTATTTTGTTGTTGTTGATGTAAGTGGTTAAAAAATAAGAAACAAAAGGAAAATTTGGTAATTTCGAACCCTATACGAGAGGCTTTTCTTTTAGTTTGATTTTTTAGGGATGTTTCAAATTGAAGCTTTTGGTATATATAATGAAGATGAAAAAACTTGTCATGTTATAGTTTTTTGTTTTTGATACAGTGGTCAAAAATAAGAAAAATGGAGAAAATTGGGGTATTTGAACCCCTATGCTGGAAGCTTATCTTTTAGTACGATTTTCTTCCGGGATAGGTCACATTGAAGCTTTTGGTATGTATAATAAAAATAAATGATAAAATTTGCTATGTTATAGTTTGCTTTTTTGATATCAATAGTTAAAAAATGAGAAAAATGGGGACAATGCTGAATGCTTTTCTTTTATTGAGATTATCTTCAGAATGGTTCGAATTGAAGCATTTAATATGTATACTGGATATCAAAAAGAACATTTGTTGTGTTATAGTTTCCAAATTTAAGTTTTTAGTATTGTACAATAAGGGAAAAAAATTTCCTATGTTATAATTTACTTTTTTTTTATACCAGCAGTTACACTATGAGAGAAATGGGGAAATTGAGGTATTTGGACCCCTAAGCTGAAAGCTTTTCTTTTAGTCCGATTTTCTTCAGGGATGCCTTAAATTGAAGATTTTAGTATGCATAATTTAGGTAAAAAAATAAAGATTGCTGTGTTATAGTTTGCTTAGTTTGATAACAGTAGTTGCTAAATAAGAAAAATAGGGGAAATTTCGGAATTTGGACCCTTATGCCTGAAGCTTTTCTATGATTCTGATTTTCTTCAAGGATGGATTGAATTGAAGCTTTTGATATGTATAATTAGGATTTACTACACGATTTGCATTGTTTCAGTTTTTTATTTATTGATACAAGTGGCAAATAATTTTAACAAATAAGGAAAATTTGGTTATTCAGACCTCTTATGCTGGAAGCTTCTCTTCTAGTCCGATTTTCTTTGAGGATGGCTCAAATTGAAGCTTTTGGTATATAGAATGGAGATCAAAAATAAATGTTGCCCGGGCCCAAAATTTTATGAGTGAATAATTGTTTTTAATTAAATCAAATAATCCCATTTTCTTAGAATTGGATAACCTTTGTCGAAATAAGCACTCTATGCCTTCATTTAGCACTAAAATACATCGAAACTACTCTCTGAATCCGAATTAGTAGAAATTTTACTAACGCAATTAGTAGCATTGTATCTGACTGCTAAATTAGTAATTTTATCAGTTTCTACTAAATGAAATGGTAAGATTTATGTTACTTAATGAATTAGTAAGGGTATTCTACTAATCTGCTTAGTAGTGTCGACTTACTAATTCAATGAGTAGTAATGAATTGCTTTGGAAACATAATTTAATAATTTTTTTAATACTTTCTGCTGGTTTTTTAGTCTTAATTGAGGAAATATAATGTTTTCATAATTTATATTCTTAATTTATATAGTTATATTATTAGTAATTGTGTATGAACGATGCAATATTTAAAACTGAAACGGTATTGGGATCCGCTGCGCTGCAATACACCATCTATTTTTGCAGTGCGGCCAAAATGTGAACTCGTGAAATCAAGTAGAATAACAGCGTCTTTAGAAATTAAAATATTAAAATTATTATTATATAAAATTTTTGATAGAAAATAAAATTAGATTTTCATTACAATTTTAATCATTTGTTCAAAGTAAAAAAAAATTGGGTTGTCATAAAATCATAGTATCGATGATTTTTAAGTCTTTTTTCATGTTTCAAACTTATCACTTTTGAGGCAGCACTTATAATCATCAGATCCAGTTTTCCTAAGCGACAAAAATGATTATTTAACCTAAATTTTAAACAGAATTAAAAACTCTTTTAAAGCGCGAGAATTTCAATTTAGTTTATTTAATTTTTCAAAGTGAAACTTGTACTATTATGTTTGAGTTTTGATCGATTTTAGTTGTAAATTCAATTACTCATCTCTTTGCTTGAAAATTCAACAGCTTGTTTGCAATTGTTTATCTCCCTTGACGACTGAAAAATCTCCTTAAATTTAAAATTAAACTCATGTAGAAAAGTAGTTTTTTTGTTGTTAAATTCAACTGTTTCTGATTAAAAATTAATTTGTTTGCTTGGGATAACAACTACTTGATTTTTCGTTTAGAATTCATATTTTTTGCAATACACATTTAATTTTGTTAGTTAAAAGTTAAAATTTGTTGTTAATTATTAATTTTTGTTGGTTCAAGATTAATCATTTCAATTAAAAATTCATCTCTTTAGTTAAACATGATCAAAAATTTAAAATTGATCCATCCAATTTCAGGTTGAAAAATTACCATTTTTAGTTGA
>CAKNWT010328083.1:0-14724 GCA_932066315.1 Andricus coriarius | reverse complement strand
TGTATCGTCCTCATCCAAAAGAGCCTGTCATTCATGGTCCTCAACTTTTTTGGGCCGATTTTCACGCTTTTTGTCACTCAAGTCAAAATGACCGTCTTTGAACCGGCGAAACCAGTCTCTGCAAGTTGTTTCCGATAAAGCACCGTCACGATAGGCCTTCACAAGCATTCGATGTGATTCGGCAGCCGATTTCTTCAAATTGAAGCAAAAAAGTAGAGCTTCCCGCAAATGCTCCTTTTCTGGCACAAAACTAGACATGATTACTCAAGGAAAAATGTATGTTTTTGTATAAAAAAACTGAATATGTGCACTGATTTATGTAGCCAGGTTTCGAACTCACACAAAAAAAGCATGTCGTTTCTATTGTAGCTAAACATGTTCACTACCGTCATTTCTGAGCAAACAGCGGATTTAAGCTTATACACCTGGTACTTGAGTGGAAAAAGATGTCGAATGACTTCTTACTTCCGGTGACATCCGCAACTTTATTCGCGGTGTCACGATAATTATTGTGATTATAATTCAAGCCTGTGTAACTGCGTGTGACTGCGTAAACACCTGATCGTTTGGAACGGTCGTATCGAGTAATAAAGAAAACATTTAAAATAATGCCTGCGAATTACCTATAACACGCAAGAAAATTTTTCACTAAAAGGTTCTTCAGTAATAAAACGATCGATTCAATGCGTATATTATCCCTTTTATCATTTCAAGTTGTTCAAATAGCCTTGAAAGGCGTTACTGATTCTGTCAAATCATATATATTGCACCTTAAATTCAATGTGCCAAATTTTAAATTATTATTATTATTATACCATTGAGCCAAATCCCTTTCCGGGAAGAGTGAGAAAGAGAAGTGTAGGAAAAAATATAAATTTTAGATCGATCTAGAATTTTTGTGCTACTTATTCAAAGAATATATATGTCCTACAGCACCGCTCCGGCACAGGTCACTGATCAATCTCTCTAGCAATCGCCCAGTCCAAAGAGTTATCATACGTCATAAATGACACAAAAATATACAAACCAATTGATAATCCCAGATTATGATCCATACTCTTTACTCCAATCATATCCACTAAGCAAAGCTCTCCACGAAGGGCCAGTAGTATCCAAGATCCTTCGTTTCAAGCGTTTATCTCTCCACTGACACACTTCATCACACATTTCTTATAAACTATTTTTCTCCTGACTGTCCTGTCATGAAATACAACTTAAGCTTCCTTCACATCCAAACATCTTTTCATGCAAGCTCTTGTGTTTTTATCGCCCTGGAGTGTCATTCACACATTCCCACTATGCCTTCCTCGGTCTGCTCCTGGGTGTACTACCATTCACTTTACCTAAGTACACGGAAAATTAGAATGTCATTCCCTAGATTTGTAGATTTCATAAATACTTCTAAGGCCAGCCGGAAAGTCCTGCAGAAATAATTTAAACTCTTCGTGTCTCTTGAAGAAATTATGTGCAGATACATGATTAATGTTGTTCCTCCTAGGAATAATTTCATGCTTTCGTACCCTTATTTTTTTAACACCAACCCTCTATCAATGACATTGCCTTTTCCTTTCTCCCTGAATTTTCCTTCCTGCTTTCCTTCCATTTTTTCGCATTTTTTGTCGTTCCTCTTTTTGTCTGTTATTTTTTCCTTCTCCTATTTGTTACATTTAATCTCTATCCTCCTCTGCTCTTTCTATTTATTCTTTTTACCTTTCTAACACTCGGTTTGCTTGAAAACCCCGGGAGATTAAACCATCGGGAGTGCTGCGACAGCCAGTAGCTGCTTCCACTTCTCTTGTCGGTACGATCGACTACTCTGCTTTTCCTCTCTAGTCTCCCGCGGGAGAGGTTAGGTCAGGTCTTCGGGACCAATCACTTTATCTATCCATCCTGGAGAAGGAACGAAAGTGTGGTGTCGAAGGTAAGAGAGAGGAGTGCAGACCTAGAGCATTCGTATCAAGGGACCGACCTAATCCGCAGGCCGATAGAACGTCTCGTTTCCCGACTTATCGCGCTTCTGCTACGGCAGAAGACATAGGAAATATCGATAGTCGGGGATCAACGAATGATAGTCTTCTAGAAGAAGATGAAGGATTTACAATCCTCTTTTCAGACACTTAGAATTATCCAATCTTGAAAAAGTCAGATAAAAGATGCGGCAGATTAAAAACTGAAGAATTGGAATTGATTTTTGAGACCTTGGGAGAGACAAAAGAAATGAACCTCTTCTGTTTGCATAGGAATCTATTTCCAAAATTAAAGGTCAGGATCAAATAAATAGCTATAATATTTTTCTGTACCGGAGAGATTGGCCTCTGAACCTTGGTATTTAGGTGACTAAACTGCATAAATTTAATGAACAAAGTGCATTTGTCCGACTATTAATCATTCTGAGGACAAATGATATATTCTACGACGTTAAGAGAATTATCGATCCGTCAATGACTGAAAATCTATCAGGGCATTGCCGCATGGCCCATTTTAGTTTGTATTTTGCGTGAAAAATCCAATTTCATTAATTTATTATGTAGAATACAATTCAGAACAAAGCTTTAGTAGCTTAATTTAATATTAGCCAGGGCACTGAAACTCTGTTCTCAATTACATTCTATATTAAAAATGGATAAAATTTCATTATTTAAACTAAAGATGAACTTGAATAGATCAGACAGTGGTGCCCTGATATACTTTCTGTCGCTTGCCAAAAGTTTCAAAAACTTATCTTCTTTAGTTTAAAAATAAGAAGGCGGGAAATAAACACATGATGCGGTCAGTAATTAATGAGTCATTTTTAAGTTATGTATTCATCTGCTATTACCAATGAAAGGGTTGCGGCACTTGTGTGACATGTGGTAAGACATGAATGCCTGTAGATTGTACTACTTTACACGACTATTCGATTCGATTAGATACCGGATCTCTAAAGGCACCCTCATTTTACTTGAGCTGCAAAAAAGTAGAAGAACCAATTTTTTACTGGTAGACGGATTGGGCCCCATGCAACTTTAGAGAGGAAAATATCAAAGCATCTATATTATTTTTTATATCATGAATTTTAATGAAAATCTTCCTTTACTTTATATTTCTGGCTTTTAGTTCTGAAGATTTTAAAACCCTCCCCATTAGCACTTTTAATCAGAATTTTACATAAAATCAGAAAGCTCTCAAGGCAGGAGTATCGTGGGAAGATTTCAATGTCTCGAGAGTCACTTAAATTTTACGGGTTATAACGAGAGTCGTAATTAAGTAAGTAATCGATCGATAAAGGCCTGTAATCAGGGATCAGATGGCTGCGCATATATTATGGCCTTGGGCGCTACCACAGCCGCGACGGTAGTTAACAAGATGCACTCAAGTAGACAGTGTAACAAGTAAGTAACAGTAAAGCTTCTGGTCCAGTGCATAAATTCAGTGAATTTATTACTCAGCTATTAATTATTAGTATTTTGTTTATAACTTTTTGTTTATAATTGGACTATGTATTAACCACTTTGAGCTAAATTAGCATCAAATTAAAGATCCACTTTCTACCATCAATGTATGGTTTCCAGCGAAAAAAATAGAAAAATTCTTATTTTACAACTTTGTGAATTTTAATTTTAAATTCAGGAATCTTATAAGTCTACATTATCGTAAGAATATCCCAAAATTTGTAAACGAAAATTGTTACGTGCCAAACCTCAATTCCCGAAATCAAAGCATTAGAATTCGGTCTGCACACGAATTTCACGATTGCCCTTTTCAAAGCATTACTCCCATGCTACAAGAGTGTCACCATTCAAGATCGTGACCATTTAGATAAATGTCTACCTTCCTTTCGCTGTTTCTACGGATCCTCTCATTTAACACAAGATATATAATTCAGAAACCGCTCTAATGGTGGTAGCTCGGATTTGAAGAGAGAACTTCTCGTCCAAGAATGTAAAAGATATGAGCAGAACAAAATAAGGCTCAGAATTCTAAAGGTGCGTGGAGGAGGTGAAAAACAGAGAAGAAGTTCTGTAGAAATTTGAGTCGTCCAATTTTCCGTCAACGAGGAGCGCGACGGACGGATAGACTGTCAATCGCCTGAGGAAGTCTGAGTAAGTATGAGCAATTTCGCAGGGGCAAACAATCAGGGTGACTCCTGGAGTCACGAAATTGAGGAAGGAGAAAAGAGCCGGTGAAAGTGGGAGAATGAGAAAGAACGACAATGGGGGTTAGAATACTATGAGCGCATCAGCCAAGCCAAGTGAAAATTGCATCGACCATTCGGCAGCTCGAGCTCAGAATTGACCTGACACATGTGTGCCCCCACATTCCGGCTGCCATTTACCACACCGTGCACACTTTCGTGCAAGACTTTGTGCACATAAATATCCTGGATTTTCCGCTCGTGCAATCGGGCACCGACCTATACTCATATGGTGACGTCCTTATACTTTTTCGTTTCGGTGCTAGATAACGTTCCACTTGACAAAATGCTTCCGCTGGGAGTTTGATAGAAAAATTAAAGGTAGAGCTTTTTATATCTTAAAAATTTCAGTCGAAAGCATAACCCAAAATACAAAATACAAAGTGCCAACTGCTAGATTAGGGTGTAGGAGAGAAGGCTCATTATTTTTTCAAATAAATTTTCTCTTCGTTATAGAATAATTATCTTAATACAATAAAAGAAATACTATGAGTTCAAAATGAGTATGTTTACATGATTATGGCATGTGTGAGCATTTTTCTCATGGATAAATGTTTTATAGCAATATACGCTGAAGGCTTTTAAAAAGTTTAAGCAGCTAAGTCAATTTAGCTGATCAAAATGAATCAAAGTATTTGCAATGATGAAGGACCTTAGGTGACCGATGTCTAAATTATGGTGAATAACTTAATCGGCTTGAAGGTCGAAATTATTTATTTACTGATAAATTGCATAGTCGACGTTTTGAACAGGTACTAGTCCCTCTTCAAGACTCATATTATGTATCAAAGTCGAGAATTCATCCAAAAATTTTGATGAAAGTAATCGGATGATCTATCTAAAACAGTGGTCAACGAAATGTACTCTAGCTCGGAACGAATCATTTTCAAATTTCGCGCCATACGAGATTACCAATCACAGCTCAGCAGATGACTGACACGTCATTCGTACCTTTTCACGACCAAAGATATTATAAACATCACGACTCACTTTTCAGGGGGCCCTATAATCTCGTAACATACTGATTTCGAATAAAATACCACACATCACTCGTGAAGTTACACACGTCTTCACGAGGAATTCAATGTTCGCAAGGACGACGTGCAAAACCATGACCTTCGGCCTTCGGGCATGGTTTTACAACTCGTCCTGCAAACATTGATCTCCCCGTAAAGACCTGTCTAGCCCTACTTGTGATGTAATATACTATTAATAAAAAAATTATTCATTGCCATTAATTCTTCAATGCCGACGGATTCATCATTCGTATTTTGAGTGTACAGCAGATATCAAGATTTCAAAGAATTCAAACATTTTCGAAATATTCAAGGGTTTTTGAGTAATTTAAATAGATTTGAAGCATTTTAAACGTATTTCCACAAAAATGCAGGTCATTTCACAAAACTTTTAAAGGTTTCAATAGATTTCAAAGAATTTTTAGGAATTTGAAATTTTGAAAATGATTTTAGGGATTTTTTAAATATTTCAAGAGATTTCACAGCACTTCTAAAAGGATTGCAAGTAACTTTAAAGCATCTTAAGGAATTTCACAGATTTTCTAAGGATTTTAAATGATTCAATAATATTCCAAGGATTTCCAAGAATTTTTTTTATGTATGATGACCTATGAAAGGATTTCAACGGACTTCGCAAAATTTTGATGGATTTCAACCAAATTTCATGAGCTTGCAGAAGATTTCAAGGCTATGCGAGAAATTTTAAAAGTTTCTATAAAGGTTTCAAAGTTTTTAAGAGTTCTCAAACCCTAATTTAATACTAACGCATAAGCATTTTAAGATAATTATATTTATTTGTATTTTTGTATAATTTTTGTGGCAAATGAATCGTTAGCAGCCATTTTCTGATATATTGTTATATTTGAAGTATTAGAAATTATAAGTAAAGTGCCTAATCAATTAATTATATTATACAGTTTGAAAACTTTCCATTAAAAATAGGTTTTGTTGCAACTAATTTTATAATTGCATACATTTTGAGACTCATAACCTCATGAGTTCAGTTTTATATACTTTAAACTTTCTGTTATCGTATACTATTGCTTTTATATATGATAGAGAAGATTAATAAATTTTGATTGTTTAGTCAAATATATTTGTCTTAAAATAAATGTCATCGTCGAATACTTTTTCTTTTTTCTAAATATTAAACTACTAAGTACTAAGCCTTGTATGAACAAATTTACAAAAAAAATCACATACAGAACGATTTTTGAGAAAAAGACAATATTCAAAATAAAAATTTGTTTTCACCTGATCAGACTCAAAACTAACTTAATTTTAAAGATCACCTGGGACTAAAATTTTTCAACATTTTTTGGCTCTTTTTCAACCCGATTGCGTGACAGTGTCCTGTTGACATACTAGGGTGTTCCAAATTGTATATCTGTAAAAATTCGAATTTCGATTTTTGGTGATTGACCCTCCCCCTCTAACTTGTTAATTTCGCGAAAATATAATTATCAATAGTTTTTTTCAAACTAGGCAAAATTAACCAGTACCCGGGATTTTGAAATCAATGCGGAATTTTAAAAGGGATAAGCACGGTTTTCGAAAAAATGATGTACTTGTTAATTAATTGTTATATATGAGAGTTTAGTTAATTAGGAATAATTTCCACCCAATACCTTTTCATTTAACCCCCCCCCACCATGTATTTTACCTTTAAGATGCCCCAAAAAATGTAAAATAGTCATTTTTCTGAATAAATGATGCAGTTCATGAATTTCAAGAATGATATTTCCAACTTAACCAATTTTGCAACTATTTAAACAATTTTCATTTGATTATACAAAAATTTCCCTTATTAATTGTAAAAAGTTTTTTTTTCTGGAAATAATTAAATAATTACCGAATGTTGAGAGTGACATATATTTTTCAACGATATTTTGTGTGAAAGACAGTTTTGCAATTATTTTAACAATTAATAATCATTCACTTGCACCTTTTCATAGGAAAGGAGAACATTTTTCCTTTTTTTTAAATCTCTTGAAAAATTTGTAGCCCAGATTCTACCCAAGAGGCAAGCTTGAGACAAAAAAGTCATAAAATAAAGTCAGAATTGATTTTTTATATTTCTAGTAAGTAGCTATCTTATACATTTTTTGTGTATCAAGTTTGACTCCAGCGTAGAATCTAGGCTAAACATTCTAAAAATATCTTAATAGGTTAGAAAAATATGTGCTATGGAGACTTAGCTTTTGAATGAGTTCACGAACTTTGAGAATTATTAATTATTGAAAGAGTTTTGCAACTTTTGAGAAACATCGAAATTTGACGTCTTTTGTGAAATCCTTTTAAAAAATTAACATTGTGTCTTCAACTTGGGCTCATTAGACGTATTATTATATTATCTTTCGTGCTATAGCGAGGAGAAAATTACAATTTGATATAAAACACATAAAGGCACTTTAACCCTTTAAGACCCACTGGGAATTTTAGTTCCCAAAAACGCGTTCAAAATCCATAAGTCGGGTCTTGAAGGGTTAAAGAAGCTGAAAAAAAGGGTTTTTCTATAATTTTCGACGATACTCACACACCCACTTTTTAAAAACCTTGCTTGCTGACTCCTGAGGTCGAATTATGCCAAGACAATATGTCCAAAAATTAGGTTTGAAAATTTTTATTGTGAGGAAGCGAAAATTAAATAAATGTTTTCCTAAATAATGAAGAGAGTTTGCACAATATTCCTTTATTCTGCTATAATTTTTACTAATCAAGATAACTAAATGAAATCAAACGAAGGATAAATACAGAGCAAAGAAATTGAAATTCTCCAACTGAATATTCACCAATTACTTTATGTATAAGTGATGTTCATGTGTCAACCTTTATATATATGTAACTGCATAGATATAGATTTAGAACGAACAAACTCTGATGCCGCGGTTCGATATAAACACGTTACTAAAGTTTCCGACGAGCGGAAATGCCGCGGGTGGAAGTGAATGTTTTGTTTGCAATACCAAGGTGAGAGTCACGCACAATTACGCACATTAATATACGTAATTACAAGGCCCACCTTATTCTACTACTTTTTGAACATACCCAAACAAACATCAAAATTTCACTTTAGTTTCTTTCGTTAATCTTGCTAGTTTTAATAATTATGTCTTGTCTATATTGTATCGCATTCATTTGCCAGGACGCGGAAATCACTTAAAAAATGTACGGATATTTTAGAGGAGAAGTACAGAACAAGAACGAATTTCTACATATTCACTTTGTAAGGAAACATCCGAATGTTTTATTTCATTTTAGAAAAAACAGTAAGGAGCCAAACTGCTGTTGTGATTTTTAATTTCTTGTGCGTAATAATTTGTTTTAAGGTCAGTATAAAAGGAGGAAATGAGAGAAAAGTAAACAGAGGAAAAAGGAATGAAATAGAAAAAGAGAGTCTATGAATGAATGCGGATTACTGAAAGGACGCGGGAGCTAAAGAAATCAGAAAAGCAGAAAGGTAATATCATAAAATGTTCTAAAAGCAAAGGAAGTCTCTTATGCTTCTCTAACTGATGTGGATTTAGTCCACAAGGATAGGGGTCGCAAGTCTAGATTACTGGACATTCAGTCGACAGAAGTATTTCATTAGCTTTGTCAGATGTGTTTGAAATGCGCTTCTATTGGCATTGCCTTAGAATAACCCTGCAATGGTACTAGCATTTTGAAACTTTCTTCAAGGAACCTTTGAATAATAAACAAATCCTGAAAGATTCAGCAGGACAGTTTTATCGATTTGAAGAAGCAATCCTATTAACATCAAGTACAGGTTAACGAAGACTAATTAATTTAATTAAAATTAAATCATTTAAGAAAATAGTGGTCTAAGGTTGCAATTCTTTGAAAGATGCACGACCTTCTTATAGTTTATCGAATCTTTGGGGGATGTTATACTAACCCACTTTCGTCACTGCTTTTTTGGGAAAGTAATCAAACTTTTTCTGGATCCATGGCTCCTTTTTCTGTCATCCCACAGGAAGCGAAGGTCAAATCAAGCCGATGAAGGGCTGATAGGAAGTGAAGCAAGCTCAAATGAACGTTTTAACGAGTAAGTCTGTCGAGGTTGCCTACCGCATATTAATACGGGATCGCACCTCTGAAAGGAAACTCTTTTTCCAGAAAAATAGAAGTTGTGAAGCTGTAGAAATCATCGACTTTTGCACTTAAAAAATACAATCTACTCAAAATAAACTGTTTGAAGCAAAGGTCAACAACTGCCTTAAATTTTTAAAGTTTTAAATGTTTTGGATAAATATAATTTTACGGAAGGTGGCTTTTCTTGATGGAAAATTGTTCTCTAGTCAGTACTTCTCAAAGTAAAAGAAATTAAAAGCAATTAGTCAGAAAAGAACTTCTGGTTTTATGTTTAGGGGCCGTGCATAAATTACGTAAAGTTTTTTACGACCCAGAAGTTTGCTATGCATATAGATTTAAAAGTGCCATTAATTTTAAATAAATTTAAAATAAATGTGGTCATACAAAAAAATCTAAAGTTGCCCATAGATTCGTCTCGGCAATATCTCTAGGTTTTTTTTATTTTGACAAAAAAACTAGTTTTAAAACCATTACATTGTTATGTAAAATATTGTGCCGTTATTATAACAAAAAAAATATTGGTCGGATACAAATTTCAAGGACCTTAGCAGATTCCTTACTAAAATATCTCCGGGTGATTTTAAAATTATTGCGATAAACAAGTTATTTAAACAATTACAATGTTATTAACATTTTTACACATTTTTTTTCAAGGAGAAAAATATAAACAAACCATATGCCAAAAGAAAGTTACATTATTATGAAACTTCCCAGAACATTTAATAGTCAATAATTAATAAACTAACTATTGTTTTTATCCCCTCCACGTTCCATTTTTGATATTACGCGATGGAGCATATAGATTGCAGAATTGTCCCCTTTTTTATATTTCAGTAAGTAACTTTGAATTGTTTTCCATTATTTTTAAATGAATTCCTAAATATTATAAACAATGTAATTGTTTAAAAAATAATTTGTTTGTCAAATTAAAAAACTCCTAGAGATATTGCCGAGACGAATCCAGGAGTATGTTTAGTTTTTCGATAGGACCATTACTTTATTGTAAATTAATGGTACAACTTTCAAATCTATATGCATAGCTAACTTCTGGATCATGGTTTTTTAATTAATTGTGGTTATCTGCATAATGAGAGGTTATGTATAGGATGCGTTTCAAAGTGTTTTACGAATAGTTCGAATTTCCTACGAATAGTTCCTGAAAATTTCAGACTTAAATGTAAATAGGAAAAATTGTATTTGTGCGATTTAATTTATAAATTCACAAACTCGGAGAGGGATTCGAACCCTCGAGAGACTGCTGACTCACCAGTTTCTAAAGATAAACGAGGAGTGCGTAAACACGCACAGCCATCGAGGCCAAACAATATAGGCATTATAAAACTTCTAGACACTCATCAGAAGAGCTCGAAGCACACATGCGAGCGCACGCACGCACGGCGCGCTTGGGCGAGCGTGTGTGCGGGCCACGTGCAGGCGAAACTACTTTCCAGTTCTCAGATTTATCGGGCAAGCTCGCGAGTGCTCTGAGAATCTTTTCCCAATCACTCGTAATACTTTTGTAATTATTCACGAAAAAAAAGTGATGAACCGTTTTAGAATTTTCACATTTAGTTATTCAATTCTTGCTCAAAGTTCGCAGATTATTTACGAAAATACATAAATATCCGATGAATTTTTCACATATCCGAGACCTTGCTACAATTAATTCACTATAGGTTCCAATATCATCCCCCATTTATACCCAAAAATAATAATTTTGCCCTTAACCTGTTGTTAAGGTCTTTAAATTCTTACCCCCCCCCCCGCCCCCATTTTACGTGATTTTTGCTGACTAAATTTTTTTCATTAATTTATTCAAGGGTCATTCAAAAATAAGGTAATACGATTTTGGGAGAGGGTGAGTTTCGTAAAATCTTACATTTTCTTATGATTAAACAAATTAGTACAGCTTTCAACCAAGTAGATGAATTATGAACCAAAGAAGGTAAATTCTCAACAAAAATTGTAATAGTTCATATTTAAGCCACGAGTTTTTTTATTTTAAATTCAAAACAGATGAATTCAACCAATAATGATTTCTAAGTAAATAAAGAAAACAATGTACAAAACAATTCTAGATGAAGCAGACCCAAAACTTGTTTTCCTTTCTTCCATCATTTTAATTTTCAATAAGTATTTCAGCATCAGCAAATATATTCGGTCTTACGGTCAATGATGAAGTCAAAATAAAAGCATAACAAAAAAACATGTAAGAAACATATTTATTTATTTCAAAAAACCCTCAACGTTTCGACTACACTGCGGGTCTTTCTCAAGAGTCGATACACATGTCAATTGCTTGTGGTAAAGAATATTTATGATAAAGGTCGCATAATTTATGCCATAAAAGGATAGTGGTTTTAATGAAAATTCAAATTAAACATATCTGAGTGAAAAGTCAAATGTGATATTTTATTAAAAAAACGTCATTTCAAAAAATGATTAAAAATATTAAAAAAAATATTTCAATTGACGCCACAAAGATATTGGAGAGGCTCCAATAAATTATGTGTCACATAATAGAAACGATATTTACAGACGGACTATACAAGACTGAGTGTTATGAAAAGTAGTAATTGTAGAGGTGAAAACTTTTAATAAACCTCCGATGAAAAGGTGCGTCGAAGCTTAAGAATATAAGTAATATAAAGTAAAAAAATAAAGCAAAAATATAAAGTAATATAAGTAATATAAAATATAATTACATTAAGTAAAAAGAAATTTTAAAAGGGGGGAGCGGTTAATGCATAATACTTTGATGAATTTGGTTTATTTTTATTATTACGATTTTTAAATTTATTGAAGTTTTGATATATTTATGAATGAAAATTGATTCAACTATACGTCTTTTAAAAGGATTATTTTCTATGGCCAAGATTTTAATATTATCAAAATCAAAAACATGGTTAAATTTATGTGAATGTTGTGACAAACCTGTGTTTAAATTACCAAGTCTACAGTCTCTTTTATGTTCATAATTTCTACTTTTCAATCTCCTGCCAGTTTTGTCTCCTTACCAAATTTGACCAATTTTCTATTATTTCAGAATCTTTCTTTTGGCGTGATGGTTTTGGCTTGAAATTGCAGGCCACAAAGATAAGCTTTCTGTAACAAGGTGAATTTGCAACCTAGAGCATTAATTTTTTACGAAAAAAGACGAACTCTCAACAAAATACATAATTTTTTAAGCAAGTGGTTTAATTTTCATTCAAGAAATTAAGTTTTCTACCAAAAACGATGACTTTTCAACAAATTGAGTACCAACCAAATAGTTGGATTTTGAAATTAAAAAAGATTAATTTAAAAGAAATGGAATAGTTAAATTTCCATTTTAAAAAATTCAACTAAAATTGTGAATCTTTAACCAAAAAAATAATAATTTTGAAGAAAGTAGTTCAACTATCAACCAAGGAGATGAATTTCCAACATAAAGAGATGAATCTTCAACGTAAAAAGATTAATTTTCCTCAAAAAATATAAAATTTGATATTTAAATATAAAAATATGATTTTCAACTGAAACAGATTAATTTTTAAACACAAAGTTGCATTTTTTACTAATAAAGATTACATTTTAACAAAAATTAATGAATTTTCAAGCCAAAAAGATTAATATTCAACAAAATAGTTAAATTTACAAGAACAAATTTTCTAGTCAAGAAAAAAAACAAATTTCAGCAAATTGTTGACTTTTCAAGCCAAAAAGACGAACTTTCAATAAATTAGTTGAATTTTCAACCGAAAAGTACAACTTTTCACCAAAATCATTGAATTTTCAACAGTATAATTATATTTTGAATAAAAAATATTAATTTTCAACTAAAAATTTAATAGCAGACTTCATGTGGAAAAACAAGACGAAGGGGAAAGAATGCTAAGCCTGCGATAAATAAAGACCGTGGCTACTTGTACCGAAATCTCGGTACGAATAGCTGGAGTTTTTCGGTACGAATTCCAGGGAGAAGGAGCTATTTGCTCCGCAATCTTGATACGACTAACAGGATTTTGTTGGTACATGCAGACACTTCGATAACTAAATAGGAATTTTTATAATTTATGGACTGAACTATAATATCTTCAATGAACATTGATTTTCATGTTTAATACTTTTAAAATGTTATTTTCTCTCCTTACCTTGATAAGGGCGCTGTGTGAGTACCGAAACATTGATGAATATTATCCATGCTTTTTTATTATGATTTCAAAGTAATAAAAATAAAGAAGACGAAAGAAATAAAAAAGAGAAGAAAGGGGATTCGGTTGGTTGCCTTCTCATTTTTCTTTCCTCTTTTTTATTTTTGTATAAAGAAACAAATTTTTTATTTTGTTTTCAGGAATTGCAAAAGGAGCATTTTGTGGTGTTTGTCCAAATCTTATCGTAAGATTCTTGGTTTATTTTCAGGAATTTATACATTAAAATGTTATGTTAGATAAATGGAAATTTTGCTTTAAAAAAAGTTAATCTTTAATTGCACTTTTCGATTTCCAACAGCACAGTTTTTAATTCGGACTACACGCAGTGTGTCAGACTATCGCGACATGCTAGTCTAGTCCATGATTGAATGATAAAATTTTACGTTTGTAACACTAAATATTTAATGTTATTGACACATTTAATGTTATAAAACTACTTTCATTAAGGTTCCAGTTTTATTTAATCAACAGAAATTATAATATTATATGTATCTTCGTTCCCTAAGTTTAAAAAATCTTAGTAAGATTTTGGGTGGGTCAGAGCGAATCTCACGGTGTCTTACATGGTGATGAAGGGATGTTTATTAATTTTTCATTATTTCGTCAATTTATAAATATGACATTTAATCTTAATACTGATGTTACTAGGTACTACTAATATTATTAAGTAAATTACAAGTAATTATGTTACAAGCACTAATAAAGTAACATACAATTTTTTACATTTAATGCACAAGGTACCACAGTAAGCACTATATTGCACTGACAAATTGTTGTTTAAAATAAAGTCTGTTTAATTTTTGTTTCTTAGTGAGTCGCAGACTTGAAAATATGTTGGGTAACAAATGATTTTAACCACGTACCCCCATGTAAGTCAGCACAGATAAACCATGGATCTTCCTCCCCCCGCACGCAAAAGACGTTACGTGATTGATGTCAGCCCCTTACCAATTTATCACTTTCAATAACACTGGTTTACAAAAAAAAAAAGGTGATGACTATTTGACAAGACCACTTTATCCTTATGTATTTTGACGCGCTGAATATGAATCCGAGGTCTATTTACCTCCATCACGTCAGGTTCAATGTCATTTCAAGGTCAAATACAGGAAAAGCCGTGCAATGAACTTCAAAAACCTTTTACATATGTTTTTAAGGTCGCTGAATATGAATCCGAGGTCTAATTACCTCCATAACGTCAGGTTCAAGGTCATTTCAAGGTCAAATACAGGAAAAGCCGTGCAAT
>CAKNWT010328081.1:0-16158 GCA_932066315.1 Andricus coriarius | reverse complement strand
AAAAAAAATTTTCTCACTGTATTGCACCGCTTAGCAAAATTCAAGACTTCAAAAATTCAAGATTTCAGCTACTAATCATTTCGTGAACTTTATTTTTCGATGTATTGCAAAATAAAATTGTGGACGTGACGTTCGTCAGATACGTGCTATTTTAATGCATTGCATTTCTTATTTTTTAAGTCAATAAAGCAAGGTGAATACATTAAGTATCTCAATAATTCTTGCGTTTCCATTTTATAGCAGCCAATTGTAAAAACGTTACGTTGGAAGAAGTGACGTTTAAGAAGCAATGAGTAGCTTCCCACTATTGATTTGAAAATGTATTTCAACTAATCGAATTAAAAATTTTCTACTAATCTTTCGTAGTAATTACTGAAATGGTATTAATGTAGATTTTGAGAGTAAATTACACAAATCGTCATTTCATTAAGGGATCGTGCACATAATACGTAACGCGGTTTTCTTTCGTTTATATCGTTGTATCCCTTTTGGCTTCATGGCAATTTTATTCTCGACTTTATTTAAACAAAAGAAAAACGCGTTACGTATTATATGCACGACCCCTAAGTAAATTTTCCTGCATTATCCTAAAATCATTGATGTGTCTAAATTCAATTTGACTATCCGTACAAAAATGTTTTAGATCCAGGAAATAATTGAATTGCTTGTGTAATTCGAATTCTGCAAATATTGAGTAATGATTAACAAATTTCTTATTAAGTACTTAATCGGGATTTATTCCCTTGCTCTGATTTACAACGTAAAAGCAGAAAAACAATTGCGTAATTGTCAGATGACAAAAATAAAAATTTTCCATGTGATCACACTTTAATTTAATTCGATAAGAATCTAGGTAATCATTCATTATATTTAATCATTTCAAAATCAAGATGTTTTTAAGAACTTAAGTTACTCTTTTTTCAATTCCCCATTTGCGTAGAAAAACAGGCCATTATTAAACCATTTTGTGTTAATATTAGACGTTAAAAATTTTGGAAACAGTCTGGAAAAGTTCAGAACAAAATTATCCTTATCTGCCTTATCTGAACGATATAGAAAAGAAAAATGGAAATAAGAAAATTTGGACATGCAAATTCGGGAAGATGCACAGGGAGACATGGAAACGATGCAGTCGGGACGGGAAGACAGAAAAATGAAGGGGTCTGGACGAGAAGATATGGAAATGATGACTCCTAGCCAGATGAAAAAATACTAAATGCAGAGGAAAATACATTTCTAGGGGGTTTTGAGAAAGGAAGCTTAGGAGTACTTAAAAGAAGAATTAAAACTGAAGAAAAAGTAAATGGGAATATTTTCGAAGGCGGGTGCTCGGTTTTTGATTATATAAAAGCAGAAGAGACTGCAAATGAATGTCCAATCACACATATCAGAATTGAAGCTATAGAGTCGAGTCACTTCGTAGTTGTATTTGGTTTAGAAATAGATACAGAAACGACAAGGAGCGGAAAAACAGAAAGAAAATCAAAATTTACCAAATAGATTAAGGTGGGATAGTACAAATGTTGAGGGATGTCAAAAATAAAAATGAAATCTGCCCGCTGCAAGGGCCTAGTGCGCGTGCCTGTTAGATCTCGTTAGATCTCGGCACTTTTGATTTCTTGAAAAGTATTTTCTATGGATAAAACCAGAACCGTTGGTCAAAAATGGCTGGTTAACGAACTTGTTCTTTCTTTTAATGTCTTAAAAACGTGTGCCAAAGCTCAATCCAATCTGATCAGTCTTTCAAATATTATCATGCGTACTATAGATTACAAGCTACAGAAACCTTCGTAAATATCGTTTTTTGGACTCAGGGGGTCTTAAAACCTAGAGATTCGATGGAAACCGACGAAGTCAAATTTCACGTAAAACTAATACCTGCTCATTAGGATGAGATTGTAAAAAGGGAATCAGCAGAGGGTTTGGAGTGGAAAGAAAAATCGGAAAAGTTTAATTATTGTATGTGAGAAACAAATGATAAAAGGGTATCATCATTTACAACGTAATATGTTACTACTGCGCAGTTATTATTTTACTCTTTCTAAATTGTACCTAATACTGCGATTATTCTTGGGGGCATTTAAAAAATACGTTTCGCTTTGTTGTGATAACTTCGACCCCCCCCCCCCTCTTATCACACTTAACGCTTTTTTATAGTATGTGTATGTAACTTTAACATCAGCATAAAGCTCAAGGTACCCCTCTTCTCCTCCTCACCACCATTTAATTATTCGACTTCAGTTTGAGAGAAGCAGCGTTGAGAAATACAAATAATTAGGAGAACGAATAAGATAGCGACTATAATTATATAAACTGAAACACTTTCAAGAATATTTATTAGTTAGTCTCTTATCGCAGTTCTTCACAAGTGTATTGCTTTATTTCTAAAGATGAGGATTCTCATTGGCCTCATGTGTTTCATCTTAGCGATTTTCCCTAATCCTATTGGTAAATATAGTGTTCCTATACTTTTAATTTCTCTTTTGGTGTTCTTTTTGTAATGTAAATTTTTTTGGGCGCATTGATATAAATCTAAACGAGTGAAGTTTCGTTAATAAAATTAGAGATATTAAGTGGAAGTATGTTATATAGAAGGCAATAAAAATTTTAATAAAGAACGCGATTGCGTAACACTTTTAACTCGATTGCGTAACACTTTTAACTCGATTGCATAACACTTTTAACTCGATTGAAGCAATACGATGGCAATATTTTAAAACCTGTAAATAGACTACGTCACCTTTCGAGAATGGAAAAATAAGAATTATGTACACACTTAATCATCAGTATTAATTTCGTCTAGGGGGTCGGAATCGGGGATGACAATCTAGCCCAACACTCGAAGATTCTCGAAATGAGAAAAAGAACCTGAAAATGATGAATTTCCAATTTTCACCGATTTTGGCGCACTTTTGAGAATCATCGTTTTCCTATGAATAAAATACCAACGCTACACAAAATTTAATTCATCTCTTTCTCATTGCAGAGTCAAGTACACCGTTCGACTTTTTCGCTAATGACCGCCCTATTTCTGATGTCTCTCGTGGCGAGCCAACTTCGTCTTCTTCTTCTTCTTCTTCTAAAAGAAATCATTCCCATGAAAGGTCTAATTCTCCTGTCGAACTTTCTCTTCGCGTTAGATCCCGGTCTCCTCCTAAATCCAAGGCTCCTTCTGCCGGGCCCATGGTTCCTCCGACAAGGCTTCCTTCTTTGAACGGAATTACATGTGGAATTGAACATCTTATGCATATTCGACTTTGTTCGTTTTTGAATCGGCACCGTACATTCGAGCTTCGAAGATACACTTTTCCTGCCGATAAAACACTTCAACTAAAAATAGGATATAATGCCTATGGGCCAGTGCCAACTAAAGAACAAATTATATTAGCAACATCCAATGGTGACATCTTTGCAATTTTGGAGACTCATGATGTTCTTACTGGAATTTATACGTATACCGATCGTGCTACAAAACGGGCGAAAATAAATATGAAAAGCGGCATAGTTACTCCATTGACCCGAGAAGAAATCGAGGGAACTCCAGTAGGTGTTCGCCGCCGAATCTCGTTTAATTATAAAGTAGAGCATGTTGCAACATTACCCCTTTAACCTTGGATCTATCCGTAGCCTCACTAAATATGTGACTGTCCGCTTAAAAAGGGACCTAGTACGGAAAAAAATAGATTTTTAGTTTTTTACACTCATCTATCTACCGCCTCCTCAATCACTTTTCCTGTAAAATGCAGCTACCACGCGTTAGGTTTCTTTCTTCGCGAACGGTCACATATGAGTTTAACAATCATACCATTCGGCTAATTATAAGTATAAGATGTAGATTTTCCGAGAAATATTTTAATTATCAGCGATGGTAATGTTGCATTTCAAACTTATCTCGTTCAATTTGCGATGTTTGTGTCCGGTTCAGTAAATTGTAACTAAAAATACAAATTGAAGAAGTAATTTGAAACGTGAATTTTCTTGAAATGTAATTGTCTAGATATCTATACTCAATAAAAGCTAAAGATTCCAAGTAAGTGCAATTTCTACAATAAAGATTTATTTTAAAACTTAGTTCATAATTGAAAAATCTTTGGATTCTGGATTTACACAAGGGAGAGAGATTGCATATTTTGAACGGTTCGAGATTTTAAAATTCGAATACTAAAACTTTGCTCGCACAACGAGTCATTTATAATAAAATAAATTGCAGATTCGTTCCGCTTCGATCTATTAAAAAAAAAGAAAATCCTTCGATTTAATTTTAAAATTTATAAAATACCTATTACTCTAGAATATGCCACTAAAAGAACGTAATCCCTAATGTTTGAATTCAAAAGCATATGAAGACTTCAAAAAAGTTCAGACGATGCAAAATAATTTTTAAAAATTCAAAGGAATTGATAGAATTTTCTGTATGTCTTGATTTTAAAAGGTTAATTTGCTTGTCGAATTTTTTTAATTCGACCCTAAATTTGTCTTCTATGCTCCAAAACCCCCCTCGCACTAGAGAATGTCATGGAAATTCACAAAATCAATCTAGTTTCCAAATTTTTGTAACATTTTTTAATTTTGCGTTAAATATTGTAGAATTTTTGTATTTCTACCTCAAGTTTTTCAGTTCTGTGCTCTGAAACCCCACCTCGTACTGACTTTCATTGAAATCTACTAATTTATTGATATGTTGATAAAATTGTTAAATTTGGAGCAAAATTATGGAATCATTTTATTTTGGCCCAAGTTTATCTTCTGTACTCCGAAAACCTTCCTCGTACTGACTTTCATGGAAATCTACCACATAAATGAAATTCTTAATTTTTTAGTAAAATTTTTTAATTCTGAGTAAAATTTTGAAATTGTTTTATTTCGACCCAAAATTTGTGTACTGTGCTCCGAAACCCTCCTCGTACAGAATTTCATAGAAATATACCAAATTCATTACATTTTTGGTAACATTTTTGAATTTTTGTGTTTCTACCCCAAATTTGTGTTCTGTGCTCCGAAAATCCCCCTCGCTATAGGTTTCATGGAAATCTACAAAATTAATACCTACAGATTTAAAAAATTAAGCTAAAGTTTTTATTCTTCGAATTTGTACCCCAACTTTGTGTGCTGTGCTCCGAAAATCCCCCTCGCTCTGACTTTCATGCAAATCTACTAATTTATTAAAATTTTTGTTAAAATTGTTACATTTTGAGGAAAATTGTGGAATTCTTCTATTTTGATCCCAAATTTGTGTTCTGTGCTCCGACACCCCCCTTGAACAGAATTTCATAGAAATCGACCAAATTAATTTAATGTTTGGTAACATTTTTGAATTTTTAGTAAAATTATGCAATATTTTTGTTTTGGCCCCAAGTTTGTGTTCTGTGCTCGGAAAACCTTTCTCGTACTGCCCTCCATGGAAATCTACTAAATAAATAAAATTAATTATTTTCTAGTAAAATTGTGAAATTTTTTTATTTCCACCCAAAATTTGTGTTCTGGGCTCCGAAACCCCCCTCATACAAAATTTCATAGAAATCTACCAAACTAATTATATTGTTAGTGAAATTTTTGAATTTTTAGGAAAGTTGTGGAATTTTTGTATTTCTACACCCAATTTGTGTTCTGTGCTCCGAAAAAGACCCTCGCGCTAGCTTTCAAGGAAATCTACAAAGTTAATAAAAATTAGAAAAATTAAGTAAAAGTTTTGATTTTTCAAATTTTTACCCCAACTTTGTGTTCTGGGCTCCGAAAATCCCCCTCGTACTGACTTTAATGGAAATTTTGGTAAAATTGTTGAACTTTCATTAAAATTGAGGAATTTTTTTATTTTTACGCCAAATACATTGGAACCTACGTCGGAAAATATGTCGTAACCTACGTCGTTTACCATCTCAATTTCCGACATAGGTTCCGACGTCGTTTCCGACGTAGGTTCCGACGTAGTTTCCCACCTAGTATCCGACGTAGTATCTCACGTAGTTTACGACGTCAAAATTATCCTGTTGTGAAGACTATCGCGATTCAGCTTTTTTTCGTGTGCATAACCTTTTGTGACCCGATGACGAGGGATCCGAGCTCTTCCTTCGTCCATGGAACTACTACAAATAAATGGATTCGTACCGGGATGGCAAGTATGTTCGTTGCAGATACTTTGTTCATCGCCGACAGTTTGCAAGACCAAATCTGCCGGATAACATGTTTGTATCTGCACCAGAGAGCAATTTTCGTAGATTTTACGTTCTGAATGTGGCTCTCTTGCACGCCCAGGTATTGGTAGGTCTCTCCAGCATAAATGTGTTGTATGACGCTCTCAGGATCCTCGCAAGTACTAGCTAATAATCTTCGCGTCAAATAAATCTTGACGAATTTTCTAACCAAACTCTATTCCAATCCCCCGAGTGTATATCTCGAAAGTCTCTAGAGCTGGCTTTAGTTGCTCTACATTCCTAGCATAGATCTTCATGTCATCCATGCAAGATACATAAGTGGCCTTATGCTTTCGATGTTCAGGTTTGTTGCAGAAGTACACTTGGAAATAGCGAAGTGCGAGATAAGGTGTCAATACTGTGAGACAAAAGAGGAGATGGTTCATGGTTAGATAGTGTCAGATAGTACCAGTAACCTGTCAAGGATGCGCTGTTTGATGGTCAACAGTACAGAGGGTCCAGAGACAGTGTGACAACCTACCCGGATATATACATACTATATATCTATAGTATGTATAAGAAAACTAAGCCAATCAGCGAGCAGACACTAGGTTGCCACAATGTCTCTGGACCCTCTGTAGTCAGCAGCCTTTTTGTCTCATGATCAATTGTTGGTTATTATCTATGGTGCAAACTTTTTGCTGCATCATACATATCACAACTGATGGTTCATAGCTCCATAGTTGATGCAGATTTATCGTTCCGGCTCCACTTGCTTTTCTGGGTTAAATTTCTTCTTAATAAATAAAATGGGAAAAAGCTAAAACTGTTCCTAGAGTATGAAAATAGATCGGACTGCCTCAACATCGACTTTATGCTCGTTTTTATGAAATTGAGCCAGATGTGCATGTCCACTTGCCAGGAGAGTTTTTTTACCAGTATTGGTAGAAGAATAGACTAAACCAATAAGGAAGAAAAATCTTCTGAATGAGCGTTTCCACCGCAGATATTCCGCGCAAGGAAAAATTATTTCTTCCAAGATACATAACGATGCCGAACAAAAAGAAACTATCTCCTACCAAACAGCTAATAGAGTCCATACTTATGCGTTAAAAATAAATAAATTTGTGTCAAATTGATCTACGTATTTAAAGATCATCGCATTTTTCCCAGAGGCTGTTTTTTATTTCAACTTTGTACTCTTATGAGAATAGGCGGGCTACCCTATTCTTGGCAATTGGGAATCGGTGTTACAAATGCCATTCAAATACAAATTATTTTTTCTTTCTTCTCTTCTGATATTATTGTTGTCAACCAAGAACGTTTAATAATCTTTCATATAAGTTCCAGCATTAAACAATACTCTATAATACTCGAGATTTTTTATTTGAATTAAGCCTTGAATGATCAAGAATCAAACATTCCTGTGAATCGGCTAAAGCGATTTTACACCGCATTCCAGAGCAGCCCGCAAAATCTAAATGGGAAAACAAGAATCAACGAAAAAAACATTCGAAGCTCCTTCATTGACGTTCGAAAAACCAGATAGTCAGCAGGACGCCAAAACCAAATTGATACAAACAGAAAA
Organism: Andricus coriarius; assembly: GCA_932066315.1. NCBI lineage: Eukaryota > Metazoa > Arthropoda > Insecta > Hymenoptera > Cynipidae > Andricus > Andricus coriarius. Next base: position 8,439 of record CAKNWT010328081.1, on the reverse strand, counting down.
ACAAACACGAAGTTCAAAGCTTTCTGATGGACGTTCGATATACAAGAAATGCAGAACTTTACAAATTCAAAGCTCCTTCATCAAAGTTCGAGAAACCACCGAGTCAGGAGACAATAAAAACCAAACTCCAAACCCCTTCATTAACTTTCGCAAAGCTAGAAGATTTCAAGCCAGTAAAACAAATTCTGTGCTCCGTCATCAGCTTTCTGGAATCCGGTAAGTCAATATCCTACAAAAACCAAATTCGAAACTGCTTCATCGAATTTCGAGCAACCAAAGGGTCAGCTTTTAGTTAAATATCCATCTCTGTAGCTGATACTTTAATTATTTCATTAAAAATTCATCTATTTGGTTTTAAATTAAACTATTCAGTTAAAAATGAACTTTTTCGTTAAAATTTTGATTTGACATGTCTGAAGTCTTCAAACTTTGTATTCGATTACCTCGATAATTTTCGCAAAATTATATTTATATAACCTTAAAAACCAAAAAGGAAACAAACTAAACTAATACAGAGTTATTCAAAAAATGCATACGTCTTAAGTTTTATATTCTCTTATAGATTCATAAGTGAAAAAAAACATAATGTTTACTGAAATACCCAAAATCGTTAACCTGTCCAAATATTTGCCAATCAACACGTATTCCGTAGAATGTTTTAAATCTAGAAAAGAATGATATTGCTTGTGTGATTTGTTTTCTTTAAATCTTGAGTATTGATAAGCAAACAGTTTTTGAATATCATAATCTGTGTTTATTCTCCTTCACGTGTTTCGAATGTGAACAACGACAAATTATTTCGTAATTGTCAGAAGACAAAAATAAAGATTTTCCATATCCAAGTTTTGAAAAAAGTCTGGAAAAGTTTGGTACAAAATTTCAAAAACGCAAAAAAATGAGTTCAAAAGAAAGTAATTATGAAAGGCGTCCGCTAGGAATCTGGATAGGATAGAAAACGCTAGAGGATGAAATAGTCAATGTAGAGGGAAATACATTGTTAGAATTCTGTAAGGAAGAGGGTCAGATAAATCAATCACAAGCAAAGATAGATGGTAAAAGCTTAAGTATTGTACATGGTAAAAGAAAGATAGCAAGTTATTATTTTTTTCAACAACTAATATTTATAAGAAGAATAAAATATTCTTTTTTTTTTCAACAAATACTGATATTTATACTGCGTATTATTTAATTTTCATCTCTAAGTTGTATAATAATGTCATAAACCTTGGGACTTTAACGCTAGCGTAATCCTCGAGGTGATCCCCTTCCCTGAGGGCAGACATATTTTTTAAAAAGCCTCATTATGTAGACAAAATATCGAGGAATACAAATAATTTAGAAGGACGAATGAGATAACGACTGTAGTTATATAAACTGAATCATTTTTAGCAACAGTCATTAGTTGTACTCTTATCAAAATTTCTTCATAAGTGAATCACTTTATTATAAAAAAAAAATGACGACCCTGATTGGTCTTCTGTGTTTGATCTTAGCGATTTTTCCTCCTCCTATTGGTAATTAGAATAGTATTTCTACATTAAATTCCTTTTTTTACTTGCAGTATATTTATTTTTTACTCCGAATTATATTTCCCCAAATTCCAATTTACCGGACACGAAGTTATGAAAGCTAATCGTCATAATTCATGTATTAAATTGAGCCTAATCTTAATTTATTCAAGTCTGGCGATCCGCTGAACTCCGCCGAATACTACCTGACCCCCTTTTTGTATTTGAAACTTTTTTATTTTCTAAAGATTCTATTTTCCTTATCCTACTGTATAGCTATAGATACTGTAGATTCTAGAATCTATAACCCTCACTGATGGTGAGCTTAGTTTTGAATACAGTGATTTTAGTCTGAAATTCTGAGATTTCTGAGTCAAACATCCCTCGAATATTAACAACTTGAAGTATTTTTATTTAGAAAGTCTATAATCATTTTTAACTCGGAAATTATTAAATTGTGACGCAAACATCCATATTGAAACACTGCAAATTTAAAATTTTTTATTTGATGATATAAAAATCATTACAAAATAATTGTCAACATTTCACTCTTAAACATGGTTAATTTTCCTACAGGTGGGATTTCTTTGAATTTTTTGAAGTATTTTGTGCTAACTTTTAAAGTTTGCACCATACAAACAAAATGCTGCACAATACTGTCGATAAGTTGGTGTGATTCTATGGATAACTTACATTCAGAATGAACTCAAACATTAAATAATGTTTATCCTTTCAGATGTAAATTAAATTTCAAGACGATATTTGAATTGGCATACTCTTCTTGTAATATTTTCTTAAAGTCTAATATTTGTCTTATATTCGCGAGACATAAATGCGGGAAGAAAAAGAGGGATTCGCGTTTACCAGAGTGGTGGGGGAGCAGAAGCGCACGACTCTCTCATCCCGAGGTAGTGGGGAAAGTCAACATGGGACTCGCTTGCCTTGAAGGAGTGGGAACGCGCGAGGTCATGCCACGCCCCCATTCTCTGATTGGCGCGCCAATAAAGAGTTAAAGAAGATATAAATAAAGCCTCGCGCCAGCTAAGCAAACTAGATACCAAAGGAGCTTGGACGTTTGAGCAAATTCGGCGATTGTGCCTTTTAATAGTCGCCATAATGGATCTACCTTTTTAAGTTTCGCAATTCTAACGTCAGAATTGTAATGAGCGACCCCAAAAAAACCCGTTTCAGACGAGTTAAACAAAAATCGCTCATTCTGCGAACCTGTCTTTCAATAGGCGCCATATTGGATCCAACGTTTTGAATTTTAACATCAGAATCATAATCAGCGACCCCAAAAACCTTAAGATGACTTTCTATAACAGTTATTTCTGATGTGCTTCTCGAGTGAATACAGGTGGTCTGTCAGCCACATTGGGTCTAAACTAGGTAGTCTTAGGGTTGCGTTTAACGGAGGGTTAATCTTATATAAAAACGCCACAAACCTTATACAAGCACGATTTTTGAAAATATTTGTTTAAAATGAAGTCAGTATTGAAAGGATTTGCAGTCCGGTCCACAAGATTCTGCAATGAATATAAATTAATTTCTTCATTAATTCCGTCTTTTTTCGTATGTTCAGCGGTCTCCGGTAGAGACTGCATCAACGACAGTCGCACATCTGCGCTCTTATTGTTAAGTCGAGAGCCCATCTGGCCGGAATTCTACCAAAACTTGCCGGATTAATCAGACCGAGCAGAAGTCCGGTGTACTGTTTATCCGACCGACAGAATTGCACCGTTTGGGTACTCGGCCGAAGCAGTAGGTTTCGGTAGAGCTGTATTATACTGTTCACTTGTGGAACGGGAGGCTTTACTGACAGTACTTATTGATTGTTAATGATCGATCCCGGGTGTTGGTACCGATTACGACTCTTCATAAATGTAAAAGCAATGTGGCGAGGAGAGTGTTGGTATTCACCCACACTCTCCTCGCCTTCGGTAAATATGGGCTGGACTTAGTACTTGTTAAAGTAACAATGTGTTACTCTGCATCAAGCTGGACACGGACTAGAACACCGATAATTAAGATTATTAAACTCTGACTTCCAGAGTGACCCTGTAATAGTTGTAGGTGATGTGAATTTGTAAACCGGAACTCATCTGTTGAGGACTGCAGACTGACGATATGTAGTACAGGCTCGAAAATTAACCTCAGATAAAGAAAGAACTGAGAATGAAGACTCCGCAGAAAAAGACTCTGCTACACTTATTCCGGGGTCTTGATTATACAGGGTGGACGATTTTAATCTATTATGGGAAATAACTCAGAATTTCGGTTAGACATAGAAAAATGTTTCAGCCAAAGGTAGAATAAATAAAACGAGAATTCTAGATATATCTAAAATATAAATACCTTACACCTACCTACCCTATTCCTATATACCCATCCGCACACTACTACTTTCCAACCGAGCAATTCATGCCTACCCCGAAAGGGAAATTGCTTAATGGTATAATAACAAAAAATCTTTTTCGAGGACGCTAGTGCCGGTATGGATCGTCTAGTGACAGTTGAAAAACATCTCGTCACATTGTTTATGCAATATCAACGTTAAAAAATGTAATTCTCTGTTTCTGCTTACAGAGTTAAGCACACCGTTCGAATTTTTTCCTGAACACAAACCTGCTCGCAGTGTTCCTCGTGGCGGGCCTTCTTCCGAAAGAATTCATTCTCCTGGTAGGTGTCTACCTTCTGCCGAATCACCCATTCGTCACAGGTCCAGGTCTCCTTCTGCTAGGTCCACTGCTCCAGACACAAGGCTACCTTCTCCTGACGGATATGGATGTGAAATCGAACAACTTCCATTTATTCGTCTCACTTCCCTTATGAATCCGCAGCGGGTGTTCGAACTTCGAAAATACACTTTTCCTGACGATAAACCAATTAAAATCAGAATAGGAAAGAAATATGTGTCTATGCCAAAACAAGAAGAAATCGTATTATCAACATCGACTGGTGACGTATTTGCAATAGTAAAGAGTTGCAATACTCTTACTGGAATATATTTATGTGGTGAAAGCAGTGGAAGGCGAGCGAAAATAAATATGGAAAGCAGCACGGTTACACTACTGACTAAAGTAGAAATCGATGAAACTCCAGTAGGTGAACGCCGCGCAATCATGATGGGTTATAGAGTAATGCATGTTATAACACTATCACTTTAATCTGGGATCTAAATTTAGCTTTACTAAATATTATTTGGAGTTTAATAATCATAGAATAAATTATATTGACTATTATTGTGAATTTTGTTGAATTTGCGTATACCGTGTCCTATTCAGTAAATTGTAACTGAAAGTAAAAACTTGAACCAGTACTGGTATGCCAACAAAGCCAGCTCTTACTATTTTTGTGTTTAAGTTAAAGAAATTTTAGATACCAGAATTGATTCGTTTCATGATATGTAATTGTCTATAGATCTATTTCACCCACAAAATTGTTCAAATTTCGTCGTAACGTCAAATAATGAATACACAGTAGGTAAGTAATCACAGTAGGAGATCAGAGTAGTAATTAATCACAATTAATGTTAAATCACAGTAGTTAACTACTTATATGGTCAGCCGCTACTAATTAACCACATTCGACTGATGATAAATCTCCTACGGTCGATAAAGTAGTAAGCGCGAGCTAATTAACGATGTATTATTATGAGTATACCAAATTACCTAAACATCGGTAATACAGAGAGCTATAGGTAATGAAATTAATACAAGGCTACCTATTATACCCACCTAGTGAAAGGAAATTGAATTGAATACAATCTAAGAAAGTAAAATAATTTCAACTAAATGTTAGAGCAAATAACTACTTAGATCTTAATTATATGCAGAGTCCTTTGAGATATAACTATGTAGTACCGCTACTTCACGTACAGTGTCGCCACGATCTTCAGAAAAAAAATAAACCCAGCCTACCATCTGTGTGCCTCTCACGTTGCTAAGCGTCATACAGTTTAAAGTCAAGAAATATTCATGTGAGACAAACGTAGAGAGCTTATTCAAGTTGAACTTTGCAGTATAACAACTTCTGCAAAATTCTCTTTTATTAGAAAATATCGGTCTATTATAAATTTAACACACATAAACGAAGCTTTTCTTGGAACCTAGGGATTAACATGAGATTTTGGCATACTGCCTGGTGAAAGGTTTTAATTAAACCATCGATTTAAATGGTAAAACCTCGGTCATTCTCTTTTAAATTTTGAAGCTTAATTTCTGCTAAGGTCTGCATCCTATGGTCTGTTTCTAGAGCTAGCAACACTACCAAACGTGTAGTAAGTTGAGACAACGAAAGGCTTTCGGAGGGAAATAAAGATGCCGAGGCCTCTAAAACAGGAGAAACATCCCACTTATCTTAGTATCTGCGTTTTGTCGGTCTGATCCCGAAACCCCTTTTAAGAAACGCGTAATCAAAGAACTCTGAGATATTTCACTTTTACTGGGAAGTCCCAGGACGGCACGACAGTTATTTAGCGTTCCACAGTGTGCGTCTGGATTAAACCTCTCCGTCAACCACTCTAACGCTTGACCTTCGTAAAATTTGTATCAATCCAAGCTAGACTTAAAACAGAAGTCGAGACACTGCTTAATCGCACCAGAGCCTGTTCTGAGATAACTTTTCTAAACACTTTAAGAATCATCGAAAAAGGGAGGACTGCATACAAGTTTAGGCTCTTCCAGTCAAGCGTACACACATCTACAGCTGATGCTTCCGAATCACGACGCCATGAGGAATAACCAATACGTTTAGCATTGCATCTAGACGCAAATGGATCAATAGCTGGAGTGCCAAAGGCTCCAACTATTTGAGGGAATCCCGACTCTGATGATTCCCAGTCTGTGTCGAGATTTTTAACACGTGAGCCATTAATAGCATCAACATTCTCTTCAGATGCGATATATACGGCAAAAAGCCAAATCTGCTTCTTTTAGCGCCATTTCCAAATGTTTCGCGTAATTCCATTGAGTTTAGGGTATTGGATACCCTCCATTCAATTTATATAAGACATTGCCGTTGGGTTCTCTATTCTCAGCAATATCGCACAATGCGATAAATTTCTGGTGAAGCATTTGAGCCCAAAGAAGGCTGCAAAGACCTCTAGATAATTAATGTGCTCTTTTCTTTCCGACTCTGTCCAAAATCCAAACGTCAGTTCTTTACTGCAATAAGCACCTCAGCCTATTTGAGAAGCGTCGGAGAAAATTTCCAAACTATAATGATCTGATCTAATTGGATTATACGTACCCGGAATAGCATTCAATCACTAGTTAAAATCCGCTTGCAATAAGCAGCTTAAATGCATGTTGGCATTATAATCACCCTGAATTTTTAAGAGAGCTATATATTTTTGTCGTTCAAATAACTTCATATGCCCACCTTCTCTAAAACTTCTATAGTTATCTATACATTTTTAAGAAAGGAAATGTAATTAGTGCCTGAACAGAGCCAATCACCAAGATATACCAGAGACATGAAACCTGACATTCTGAGGTAATTTACAATCGGTTTCATAATTTTTGTGAAAACTCACGGTTCTGTAAATAAATTGAAAGAAAGGCATGTGTATTCAACCAGTTGCCCTTTTCAAGAGAATCTCAAAAACTTCCTACCACCAGGTCTGATAGTAACTGAATGATACGCGTCACACAGATCTATGTTAGCCATCAAAGAATCCTATGATAACAACCTCATGGCTGTACGGATGTCCTCCATTTTAAAATATTCTGGTGTGATGAACTCATTAAGATTTTTCAAGTTTAAAATAATTCTTTTAGTGCTTAATACTGGATCCGGAGGAGCATGCATTTGAATTTGATTGCAGCGGAATGTGAAGCTCATCAGATAAAAGCTGAAAGTAAATATGATAGGCTAAGAGCTGATTCTGCTTTTGCCAAAGAAAACCCAAAATGTATTGTCATCTATACCGATTGGCAACAAGTGCTCCATTGAACAACTCTAAATCACTCTTCAGTATTTTATCAAAGACAATACTCCACGAACAGGTTAGAGATGAATGCGTAAAAGTCCAAGTTTATGGTGTTCAGAAAAGGAGGCGGAAGGGATAGGGAAGGGGAGTGGAAGTGGAAGGGAGAGGCGGTGCAGGAGGTAAAAGAGTTTCTGTACCTGGGCTTCGTGTTCGGAGGAATGGGGGAGTGGATGGTCACATAAAAGAGAGAGTAATGGGAGCAAATATGGTGATGAGGCAGGTGTGGGGGTTGGGAAAGAAGTTATTCGCAAATGATTTTGGAAGGAGAATGCAATTTTTTGACTCACTAGTGATGAGTGTGCTATTGTATGGAGTAGAGGTGTGGGGGTGAAACGAAAGTGAAGAAGTAAATAGGACACAGGAGAGGTATGTAAAGCGGACATTGGGGTTGGCAAGGAATACGCCTAATTATATTGTCAGGAGGGAGACGGAAAGAACGAGTCTAAGGATTCTAGCGGGGAGTCGGGCTTATAAATATGAGGTATTTTAGAACGAATTGACTTCAGATGGATGCATTGAGAAGGATACACGAGACAGGAAGGAAGGTATATAAGTTGGTTAAGAAAAACGGCATGGAGAGAGAGAAGACAGTAGGGAGAGAGAGAATAAGTGAGTCAAGATTTAACGGGAACTATGTGTGGATTATGCTAAGGACGGGAGCGCAATATTTGTGTAAGGAAGGAGAGAAAGGAAGTCAGGAGCTTATAGCGACTATGAAATATGGGTGCATGGAGGATTTTAATAGGTTCTGGCTCTGTAGGGAGAAGAGGAGGTGTGAACTGTGTGGGAATGGGATGCAAGAGTAGAGCACTGTTTTAGTAGAGCACATTTTCTATATTTGTTGTCCTTTTCCTACTATGATTTGCTCTTTCGTGGATGGTCGAAATGAGTGAAAACAAGATGATCGTATTGACCATCCCGAAAGGATACCTTGCTTAA
>CAKNWT010328075.1:0-12820 GCA_932066315.1 Andricus coriarius | reverse complement strand
CCTTTCATACGTCCTTTGGTAAGTCCTTTCATACGTTCTTTAGTACGTCCTTTGGTACGTCTTTTGGTACGTCTTTTGGTACGTCTTTTGGTACGTCCTTTCATACGTCCTTTGGTAAGTCCTTTCATACGTTCTTTAGTACGTCTTTTGGTAGGTATTTTGGTGCGTCTTTTGGTACGTCCTTTGGTACGTCCTTTCATACGTCCTTTGGTAAGTCCTTTCATACGTTCTTTAGTACGTCTTTTGGTACGTATTTTGGTGCGTCTTTTGGTACGTCCTTTGGTACGTCCTGTGGTACGCCCTTTGGTACGTCCTTTTATACGTCACTTGGTACGTCGTTTCTGACTTCTTTTCTATTTGAAGAAAAGCTCTTGAAGATTTTTTTTTTTGCTTAAGGTTTAATTTATTACGTAGATCAGGAAAACTTGTATCCGAATTCAAGGAAATATGCGTTGTAAGCCCATTGGCACGTTTTCCTAAACGTTGTACCAATCTATGAAATGATAAACTAAAAAAAAATCTTTAAGCACTTTTCTCCAAGTAGGAAATGACGTCAGAAACGACGTACCAAAGGAATTACCAAAGAACGTAACAAAGGACGTACAATTGGACGTAGCAAAGGACGTATAAAAGGACGTACCAAAGGACGTATAAGAGGACGTACCAAAGGGACGTACCAAAGTAGGTCATTTTGTATCTCAATTTGGGATGACCTTTGGTACCATGATGACGAATCCCAACAACTGTACAGCTTTCACAAGTAGCATATCAACCGGGATACTTATCGAATTATGGAAGATATATTTCTCCATCTGGAGGTTTTTTTTCCTGTATAAATAGCAACAACAAATGGATGATAAATATCTTCATCGTCAAACACTTTGCAACAGATCAACTAGAATGTCTTTGTAATTTTTCAAATTACATTTATTCAGAAAACAGATCGAGTCCTTTCACTCCGCTGGGATTCGAACACCAGGTCAACTGATTTCCGGTCAGGTTCTCTAACCACTGAGCTACTAGAGAGATCAGAGGAAGAATCCTTTTTCTGAAACACGCTTTATTTTGCAAGATGTAACATACAAATCAATTTTTAATAGAAATCTGTATTATCATCGGAGATGGTAACGGATCGATCAGAAGAGAAATCAGTTCACACACACACACACACACACTGTGAAAATGGAAATCTACAATATCGATCAAAGTTATATCCTCTAATACAGAAAATATTTTAACGTCATCTCAGACTAGATGGAGCTATAAATTTAGAATTGTTAAAATTAAATTTATTCAGAAAAAAGATCTACTCCTTTCACTCAGCTGGGATTCGAAGACCAGGTGAACTGATTTTCGGTCAGGTGCTCTAACCACTGAGCTCCTGGAGAGATCAGAGGAAGAATCTTTTTTCTGAAACACGCTTTATTTTGCAAGATGTAATATACAAATCAATTTTTAATAGAAATGTGTATTATAATCGGAGATGGTAACGGATCGATCAGAAGAGAAATCATTTCACACACACACACACTGTGAAAATTGAAATCCATAATATCGATCAAAGTTATATCCTCTAATACAGAAAATATGTTAACGTCATCTCAGACCAGATGGAGCTATAAATTTTAAATTCTTGAAATTAAATTTATTCAGAAAAAAGATCTACTCCTTTCACTCCGCTGGGATTCGAACACCAGGTCAACTGATTTCCGGTCACCTGCTCTAACCACTGAGCTACTAGAGAGATCAGAGGGAAAATCCTTTTTCTGAAACATGCTTTATGTTGCAAGATGTAATATACAAATCAATTTTCAATAGAAGTCTGTATTATCATCGGAGAAAATTGATTTGTATATTACATCTTGCAAAATAAAGCGTGTTTTAAAAAGAGGATTTTTCCTCTGATCTCTCTAGTAGCTCAGTGGTTAGAGCACTTGACCGGAAATCAGTTGACCTGGTGTTCGGATCCCAGCGGAGTGAAAGAAATAGATCTTTTTTCTGAATAAATTTAATTTCAAAATTTGTTAATTTATAGCTCCATATAATCTCAGATGACGTTAAAATATTTTCTGTATTAGAGGATATAACTTTGATCGATATTGTAGATTTCCATTTTCACAGTGTGTGTGAAATGATTTCTCTTCTGATCGATCCGTTACCATCTCCGATGATAATACAGATTTGTATTAATTTTTTTTGTAAATCAAGCAAAGTTTCTTCTCTCAAGATAGAGAGAAACGAATCGAGATGAAAATGACCAATTCGACTATTCACAGCTTATTTTTGCAGACCGTCTCATTTTGTACAGCTACTTCAGCTTCAAAGGAATCTTCAAAATCGCCTTCATCAGCGCTGTCATTTTCACTATCCTCTTTATTTTCGTGAGAAGGTACATTGAAGTTTTCGGATTCTTCGTATGAATTTTAATCTTTTTTTTTAAGATCTTCCTTTTCAACGTCGTTGGCACCATTTAATGGAGGTTCCATTTCAGATTATCTATATATAATTTCTGTTGATCTAAGAGATCAACCACTCTCTGCATTAATCAGCGGATATCGCAACGTCACAATAACAGTTTTTCCCTCGCTTTTCCTCGCGGAACCCTTGACAGGAAAAAGCGCTCCTGCCAAGCGAGGAACATCTGTCAGAAATCAGTTAGGGCTCTTTTGAGTTAAAACTGATTAGGAAATCGTTGTTAGTTAGTATTCAAGTACTGGCATGGAAAAACTAATCTCGTATTGGATGAGGAAATTATATTGATTTCTAGTAAAGGATTTCCTCATTCAAATCTGTTTAGGAAATTCTATTTAGGTTGTAACTTTTTGAAAACTGCAGAAAAAAGCGTGGAGTCACAACCAGAATGATTGAATGGAGTGAGGGCGTTCCTCTGTATATAAGAGAATCGCTGACTAAAAACAATTGGCTCATTTATAATGCTGCTCTACAACTAAGAAGAAGCAAGAAATTAAAGTACCTTTGGACGACAGGGGGTTAGATTTTTTGACCTAAAGAGGATGGTTCGCCCTGAATTTATTTTGGTAAAATGCACCGACCTTGATGCCCTTCATTAAGACTGAATTTCTTTTTGTTGAGGTCACGGGAGCGAGGGTCTCTGTTTTGATGGGGCTCATTTATAAGCCTCCAAATGCCTATTTTAGAACAGAACTCAAATCAGAAATTTTTACGCATGTACCTAGGTTCAATAATATTATTCTCACAGGTGATTGTAATACTAATTTGAATGCGATTTGCAGTCATACTAAATATTGAACAACTATGATACATGCTACTGGATTATCTATTGTCCCACATAATTCCATATATCACACTAATCAATGAACCGTAATCAAACCCAAATAAGAAATCTTGCATATGTAGAGGAGTGTAAGTTTCAGGAGCACTTAATGACCTATGATTGGGGAAAAATACTAGAAATTGAAGAAATTAATAGTAAATTAAATCTTTTCTGCTCTTACTTAAGTTCTTCGCTCGATCAGTTTGCGCCTTAGCATGTTCCACATAAACATAAAAATTCAGTTCCTTGGATCACAGTTGAAATCAAAAACCTTATGAAGAAACGTAATAATACTCAGACGCTTAATTCTAATTCCACCTAAGAATGAAGCCTCAGCTCATACTTTCCATCTAATGATTTGTTAAAAGCATTCACAAATCTGCCATCCTTTAACTCCTCAAACTCTAGTATACCCCTTACAGCAGTTCAGGCAAGCTCGAATTTTCGAGATCCTGATTCCTTTTTTTTAGAAATAAGACTGGAATTTCTCTTCGAGAAACTCTTCGAAATAAACACTAACGCTGTGGGAATCGATGGTATATTAATAAAGATGATTCGATTAGCGCATGCTGTAATTTTCCCCATACTCCTTCACATCTATAACTCTTCCCTTCAGGTTGAATTTTTTCCTGATCTATGGAAAAAAGCGCTGATTTGCCCTATTCCTAAAGTTTCTAGTCTTCTCTTCCTATCTCTTCCATTAATAGTTTGATTGCGAGAGTTCAGAAGGATATTTATATGGTGAATCAATGGACACTAAATAATAGGTTAACACTGAACCCTTCAAAAACTAAAGCAATTATTATTGGACAGTCCTCTTCCCCGTCCACTGCTACCACCCCTGAGCTTAAGATTGATGGCCTCGATATTGCCTTCGGTCGTTCGGTAAAGGATTTAGTTTACATCCTCAACCGAAACCTCTCCTGGAAAGAGCAAATTCTTGAAATCTCGAGCAATACCTCTAGGGTACTCCAACAGCTTAAAAGGAACAAGGAATCCTTGCCAACTTCAACTTGGATCCTACTTGTTAAGAGTCTTAGCCTCCCGTTTTTTAATTATGGGTGTATTATGTACGATGATATCACAGCTGAACTTAATTTTAAACTCGAGCGAGCACTTAATGCCGGCATGCGATTTATCTACGATGTACCAAAATATGAACACATTACACTATATCGGCCACGGGCGGGATTTCTTAATGTGGCTAAGAGAAGACTTTTTTTTATGGGCAATCTAATTTGCAATCTCTTTCATAACAAAAACCCCCCAATATCTTCTAGATCTCTTTGAAACTAGAAATGTGACTTTACCTACTCAGTCTAGGCTTCGTGTAAGAAAAACGGTCCTTGCAGTTCCACGTTACAAATCTGGTAAGTTTGGAAGATCCTTCATGTTGACGGGAGCGCATCTTTGCAATTCGATCCATAATTAACATCAGTTATCTAACGATTAAGTCTTAAGTTCTCTAATGATATCTGTTTTGCCAACGCCATATCGTCGTTTGACCAGAGTTGTCACCGTTCTTTCGTAAAACATATGTAAAATCTAACAAGCAATTTCTTTTCCTGTTATTGCAGAGTTATGTACACTAATAATAACTTCGAAAGAGGTTGCGTTAGAGCAGCAAAGGTCTGTTTTTCTGGTATCTTTATTTAAAGTTCAAACTATGAGCATACGCAAAAAATTCTTTTCCACGATGCAGTTTGTTCTGTAACAAATATATGGGAGAAGGGCGGAGTAAAAATGGGAGAGTTAACAAATAAAAATTATCCATCTACGTGGTATATGACAAGCTCCCCCAGTATATATACTGATGAATCTTGCAGAAAATTTATTACGTTATCGTAAATCTCCGTAAACTAGTATCATCGACTGCACGATAGAAAATGAAGATCACCGCCGGAACTCTGTTTCTCAGTTTTTCCGTTTTCCTCGATTCCATTGGTGAATGTATAATTTTTGATGACAAAAAATCATATCTCTAACTAATGTAAATTTTGTAATATAGAGGATTCGGTTATAAAGATAATTAATATAAGAACGTGATTGCTGTGTCATGTTTCCATCTTTATTTCAAGAATACACGGAAAAAAACTAGCCAGGAAAAAAGAATCGATTTAATTTGTAATCGGTCTTATAAATTTGATCTTTTTGATCGGTCAGCATATGGCCAGCACCGATTCAAGAAAATTTAGTTGAATTATTTATCTTTTTTTTCTAATCAGAAGTATCGGAAGGACATTTCAATTCTTATTTCCTGGGAACGCATGAAAAAATATTGTGAAACTTGTTCCTACCTTTTACGTGACCTTAACCAACATAACGTATTTACAAGTCATTGCTTTAGAGTGGTGACAATGGATTAATTTACACACCTTACATTTCACCTTACTTTATTCACATTAGAAAAAACTGGAAATTGATTACTTTCATGACTTTTAAAAACTGTAGATTGAATAGTTTGTAACCTTCTGCAAAAGCTTCCTTATAATACTTTTTTTAGGTACATGAAAGTTTCGAACTTGACCACTGTTTTAAAAAAGAATGCAAAAACTTCTTGGGAACAGGTGAAGATTTTTCAAGTTTTTTTTTTATTTACATTACTGAACAGATATTAAAGATTACATCCTATTACAGTCGAACTCGGATTCAACGTCCCCGGATTTACCGTTTCCGAGAATTGACGCCTCCCCGCGGGTGGGCTTGTCAGGAGCTGCGCGGGGTGTTGCGGGGTTCATGAAGGCGTGACAAAACAGGAACTATTTACGCTAAATCCGGTTCAGTTAGGGTAGTTCAGGTCCAAGGACAGCCCCAAAAACCGATGTTAAATCCGAGTTCGACTGTAATTTTAATATTTTTCACAAGTTTCTCAAGTCACAGCTCGAGTTGAAGTTGAGGTACAAAATCTGAGAAACTCTTGCATTTTTTTAAAACTTCTCACGTTATATATTCACCTCTTTCTTTTTATTATTACAGAATTAATCAGTTCAGCTCTGATGACATTAGGAGTATTATTTCCTGGATCAAATGGCATCAATTTCCCTGCTATGGAACAATTGTTACCTAATCATACTCGCTATCATCTTTTTGAAAGATACATTGAAACGCATCCTGAAGATTACTTAATAAGGGGTCATGTCGTCTTTGCATATGAGGAAGGAGATTATATTGAACCACTAAGCAATTTCTTTCGCGAACGTAATTCACACGTAGAATACGTATTTAATACAGATAACAGACGGTGGGCAAATATCGACAAAAGAGAAATGAGAAAATTGGGTATCACGCGTCATTACTCAATTGTTAATGCACTTGATGTTGCTGCTGCTAATGCTCCTGCTGCTTCTCTAAGTAGTGTTATTGCATACCGCCCTGACCATGTAGTAAATCGGAATGCACAGTTACAGGCATCCATTGTAGCATACAGAGAAGCAAGACGGCATGAAAACCTTATAACAGGAGTTCTACAACCAAATCAACCAATCACCAATGAGAACGTTAGAGATGTCTGTTATATATACTACCAAAAATATCTTGCAGCATACATACGTTTTGCAAACCTATCCAAGAGAAAATAGATATTAAGGCTCAATATCTGAATTTTTAATAATAGGACAATGATATTGAATTTAACAATTAAAATATTCCAGCTTAATATCTAGATCGTTGTCCTATATGTAAAAATCCAGATTTTGATCTTGCAAGACAAGAGTTTGAATCTCGGTGGATCCGTGGACGAGCTTTGCAAAAATTGTGAAGTAGGGTTTTAACGAAGCTCCGAAAACTGTTTTTTGACTCTCCAAAAATTGCATAGCTAGGTATGATTCCAACGTCAGATCGAACTTAGGTCCGCTGTACTATACACGGGTTTTACTGCGATTTTCCTTGTGTACTACAAAAATATTGTAGGTGAATACTAGTACAAATATTTGAAAACACGGGCGCAGCCATTAGATTATAGATTTAGCAGAGAATTTTCTTGTGAATACCCTGGTCAGTCGATTGTAATGTAATGTGATTTAATGTAATGTGCTTTAATGTAATTGTTTATTTCAAATAAAACTCAATACAAAACTAAAATACAGTATCTTTTATGACACCAAACAAACAGAAGTGAATTTTCGTTACTGGTAATTTTCAAGTCGTTAACCTTAGTGATTAGGTATCTGACGCCAAAGCGTCCTCGGCAGAAACAGTTGATGATTCACTGTCTACCGCTTACCGCAGTTGTTCTTGCTGGCCAGTTTTCTGATCCGTGAGATTTGACTGACCATCTCGCAGAACAGTTTTCGCTATTATTTCTCAAACTTTGCAAACATTATTTTCCTTGAATAAGCATCATCTTCAATTAGTTTGAAATTGAGTCACTAAGGAAAGCTATTTTAATTGTATAGCTTTTTTCCTTATGCAAAAGATACTTTGAGGTCTCTTCAAATCATAATTGGTAAAATCTAACTAATTACGACTGAAATTTCACAGATTCGATTAGGGAAAAGTGAACCACCAAAGATAAGCAGGAAATTAATAATTCGATTAGTTCCAATATTTGCTAACTTCAATTGTGCAAAACTAATAATTGCTGGATGCAAATAAATACAACTTAGAATTGTATATAATAATTAAAAAAGGGTTTTAAAAAATGGAAAACGTGAAAATAGAAGAGTTTAATAAAACGACGCGGAAGTGTAGCATTCTTATCTCTGTTGAAACAATAAGAAGGTCATATTGTAACATTGTAAACGTGAAGTAGTCTGACTCAGTTTTAAAACATCGTTTCTGATTGTTTGAACAAAGTTAAGGAAAATAAGAATTTTTTATACTCCTTAAAATACAGTGGCTCTCCAGATCAATATTGGTGAAATTTAATTAATTACGTGTGAAATGTTGCAGATTTGGTTAGCGGAAAATGAGCCGCCTAAGATTAGAAGAAAACTACTAATTCGATTTGTCGGGATGTTTCCTAAATCATTATTGAAAAGCAACTACCCTCACAGCAATAGGATATCCTATAAATTTCCTCCGGATATCCCAAAAAATTCCCACAAATATCCTGGATATATTGGGGATATCCCAGGGATTTCCGAATTTCCGCTTTGCGGGATATCCGACGGATTATCCCTGGAACATCCTGGGAGATAAATGGCATCGAATGGGATATCCTTGTATATCCTATTCCTGTGAGGGCAATTGCTTAATACAAATAAAAAAAACTGAGGACTATAAATAATAATTTGATAAAAAAAAACGAGAAAATAGAAAAGTTTAATAAAACTAAGCGACGGTGAAACATTCTTAACTCTATTGAAATAATAAGAAGGTCATATTGTGAAATTGTAAGAGTAAATTGATTTGCCTCAATTTTAAAACATCACTGTCTGGTTGTTTAAACAAGTTTGGGAAAAATAAGAATTTCTTGAATCTTAAAATTAGATGGGATCAATGGACTCCAAATTAATTATCCCTCCTTCGCAAAGGTTTTTTCACTCAAGCGGGAAGATCATCTGATTAATCAATTAATCGATCAAATTTTGATATTAATCAATTAATTAATTTATTAATAAGCTAATCAATTAATCAATCGATTAATCATAGAAATTTTCTCTGAATCCAAATGGTGAAAACTTAACTAATTACTCATGAAATTGTACAGATTTGATTAGCGAAAAAGGGGCCACTAAATATTAGTAAAAAATTACTTATTCGATTATTCAAGATATTTCCTAATTCAATCGTAAAGAACAACTATTTCTGTAATTGTAAACGTGACCTAGTCATTGAGGGTTTTTATCTATAACAATTGTTATAAATGATGAACCGAGAGAGTTTATGAAGACACCGGTTAGCTTGGATAACTTTTTATTAACAAATGAAGATTCTTGACAATTTTCTCCTAAATTTTTTTTTCAAGGAATCTGGTTCTTTTGATATAAGAGAATTATTTGTTTGAATGTACGAAATATTTATTTTTATCGATTTCAACAAAAAAGCTGACTTTTTCTACCATAAAAGATGAATTTTCAATGCAAGAGGACGAATTATTATTAACCCAAAAAGACGAATTTTCAACAAAGTACCTGTATTTTCTACCCTATAGTTGAATTTTCAATTTATGAAGGATAAGTTTTCAAGGAAAACTGAAATAGTTAAATTTTCAGATAACAAAATTAATTTTTAATGAAAAATAAAACGAATTGTTACAAAATAGTTAAATTCTTAATCTTTCTAGTAAAGTATTTCAACTTCGATCAAAGTATTTACATTTTCAACCAAAAGAGATTCATTTTTACCTAAAAGTATAAATCTTCAAAAACAATTAAATACATTTTTGATAAAAGAGTTCAACATTCAACCAAGTAGTTGAATTTCCAACCAGAAAGTTGAATTTTTAACTAAGAAGAATAATTTTATACCAAAAATAAAGAACTTTTAACAAAATACGTAATGTTTTTAATAAATAGTTGAACTTTCAACTAGAAAAGATCATTTTTTTAATCAGAATATCAACTTTTGAACCAAAAATTTAATAAGTACATTTACAATTTAAAAAATTAATTCTCAAAAGAATAATGCCTTTTCAATCAAATATTTAAATTTTCAACCAAAGACATGACTTTTTAACTAAATTGACAAATCTTCAACCAAAAATTCATTTCTACATAGAAGATCTACTTTCAACCAAAGAAGAGTCATTTGCAAACAAAACAGTTGAATTTCAACCAAAAGGATGACATTTCTACCAAAATAGTTCAATTTTTAACCCATGAGGACGAATTTTTATCAATTGAGATACAGTTTTAACTGAAATGATAAATCTTCAACAAAAAATGAATTTCAACCCAAAAAGTTCCGCATTCAACCAAGCAGTTGAATTTTTAACCAAAAAGATGAATTGTTAGACAAGAAGATTAATTTTCTACAAAAGAAAGTTAAACAAAATACATGAATTTTGAATCAAATAGTTGAATTTGCAAATAAAAACGACGAATTTTAAACCAAATAATTAAATTTTGAACCAAACAGTAGAATTTTGTTACTGAAACATCAGTTCCGTACCAAAAATATAATAATATAATTTTTAATTAAAAAGAATAAACTTTTAACCGAAAGTATTTGAATTTTCTGATTGGGTTCTATTTATTAAATTTGCATTTATGCCAAAAAAATGAGAAAAGGGGAAAAGCGGGAAGTTTTTTAAAAACAGGGAAAAAAGATTACTTTTTTTAAAAATGGAAATAAAGGGAAGACTGTGAAGTCTGAAATATTAAAGTGATTTTCAAATTTATTAAGTTATCATTGTACTGTAATATTGCAGGGCTATCTTTCGCGAAATTCGCAAATTTTGTTAAAATTTATCATCAGGAAACGTACTAAACCTTATCTCAGTTCGTAACGTAGTTTATGGACGGTATCTCAGCTACGATTGATTTTGTCAATACGTCATGATTTTTCTTTTAACATATCCAATTCTGTTAAAAACTCCAACCACAACCTAGAGATCCTAAAAGTTCCTTTGAATCAGAAAATCGAGGGAAAAAAACGTCACTGCTCATGCGCCCTAGGGAGCAATAAAAATCAGGTTCCTCCTAAGCCTGAAATTTAAATGAAATGGATGTTGCTCTGTCTGAGGTTCACATGGATGAGTCTGACTTCTGGACCATCAGTTATTCAGTTTTAATGCGACGAGAGCTTGGGGTGGTTCAAATTAAAGGATCAAACCTAAGAGAGATCAAAAGATCAGCAGCCACTTTTTAAAGAAAGGATCCAAAAGTTCGCCCACGAAATGTGGATCTGCCATCACACACTGACCAAGTCAAACCTGCGGACAATCAAGCAGCACATTGTTGACCAAATACGGATGTTTTCTGAAATAATGTGGAGAATACAGAAGAGGGAGGAATGGGTTAGGGAGAATCAACAGCTTTTTGCTGATCGCCATGGCGCCTTTTTAGCGATATCCATGTTTACATTAAAAAGCAGCCACATCCCTAGGAGGTACACGTGAGAGATTGAAATGCACTTTGGGTTGAACAAGTCTGCCGATATTCGTATTAAGCAAGGAGAAATTTCTGGCGCTCCCGAGGACCCTGAGCTCATGGAGTTCAAAATATTCGACATTAGATTTGGTCTTCCAGTCTGACGGCGTTGAACAAGATATTTGGGACTAACATGCTGACTGACCCTGTCCCACTCTACTGGTTGGGTTTGGTTCCATGGACTAAGCACGAGCTGATGTCCCTCGATATCCCGACGCGTAACATAAGGAATCTGCAAAAAAGCTAGCATATCAATCAATCAAAAGGTAATAGAAAACGGCTATAAATTGTATTGACTTAGGAAGAGAGAGATATATATAAAGCGAGAGAAGAGGACCTTGGAAAAGACGCTTCCACTCCACCCCCTTTTTATCCCTAAGAAAATAACCAGAAGGAAGGATGGAACTCATATACATGGTGGCATCTGCCCGATTAAGGAGAGTAGCAGCCCTTGTATCAACAAACTCTGTGGTCGTTAAACTTTAATGAGCTTTGGGATCAGCGAACTTTCTGGTCAATGAACGTCTGGGTCAACGAATTCTTGGGACAATTACCTCATTACACGTGGAAATGGGTAAAACGGACCTGCGCTTACCCGATTATAAAAGGAGGCATCTTGTACCCTCAAGTCAGTCTTTAGGGCGGGAGCACCGCTGCCTCAATCTCTCGTCGGTAAATTTAGTAGGCACTATTCTCCGATCTCAAGTTCAAGTTTAAACAGTACGGGTGCTCTGTTCAAGTTCAAGTCAGTTCTGCAGTCTTCAGTGCAGGAGCACTGCTGTTTTAATCTCTCGTCGGTAAATTCAGTCGGCACTAGTCTCCGGTCTCAAGTTCAAGTTTAAACAGTTCGGGTGCTCTGCTCAAGTTCAAGTCAGTTCTGCAATCTTCAGTCTACAGTGCGGGAGACCACTGCTGTCTCGAGTCCGAATTCTGCACTCTTCGTCGAGTCTTTGTTTTCGTCATGGCTTGTCGCCGTGAAAATATATCCGAATTCCGGACCTTCTTGAGGAAGATCCGTCAACTTTCAGTACTAAAGTATTTCCAAAATTTCGGCATCTAAGTCCCAGTTCAAGTACCAGTTTTCCGTCGAAATCTTCGAGTTCAGGAGTCCACCCTTTTCAACTCCTTCCTGAAGTGAAGCTCTAACTCCTAAATTTTATTAAACTGCTAATCACATGTATCTACAGAATTCAAGTACCTAAAAGTCTAGTTCCCAGATCCGATTCTAAATCACATTTAACCCAAACTTTGAAGTTCTGCTGTACATTATCGGATTACTATTACACTGAGAATTTATTGAATTACTCATCAGCTGTACAGCAAGGTAACCAACGAATTCTGCATCTACGAATCTACAAC
This sequence comes from Andricus coriarius, assembly GCA_932066315.1. Taxonomy (NCBI): domain Eukaryota; kingdom Metazoa; phylum Arthropoda; class Insecta; order Hymenoptera; family Cynipidae; genus Andricus; species Andricus coriarius. The sequence continues at coordinate 133 of CAKNWT010328075.1, read as the reverse complement.
CTATCTCTCTCTCATCTTAACGTACTCTCTGTAACCAAATTTTCATCTCCCTTCTTTTCCCTCATCAGTGTTATTACATCTTTTCCCCAGAACCGTTTCTCCTCAAATTCTTGTAAGACATTCCTTACTGCTA
>CAKNWT010328072.1:0-10290 GCA_932066315.1 Andricus coriarius | reverse complement strand
TCATCCAGCGCCCCTTATTTCACAACATATGCGACTTTCTCTTGGTTCTTCTCTCTCATTATTCATCCCCCCTTCACCCATCTGTAACACCACACTTTATGTTGATTGTAACTCTGTTTGAATCACCGATTGATTGCGCTTCTTTATTTGTCTTTCTCTTATTTCTTCATTTTTTTCAATCTGTTACCCCCGCTGTCCGGATCCTTAATCGTTGTTTTAGATTTTCAATTTCTTGAAACCATTCTATCTCTCTCTCCTTTGCTGCGGATATTACCCCCTTCTTTTCCTCTCATTCTACTTTCATTATCTGAATCTCATTTGACTGCTCCTCGCTTTTATTTATCACTTCAAATATATCCACTTTTCCCTTACTTTCCCACCAGTTATCAATTGACTTTTGAACCAGCGATTTGTTTAGATCGCAATTTCATTTTCGGAAGAGTTTCTTTTGCCCCAGTTATCGCGTAATGTCACTCTATTGTTAATAATTACCGATACTTTCGCCGTGAATTCTCCCTGCGTCTACTTTCCATACGCCACCTCACCCAGTAAGAAGGCTTACATTCAAAGGTATAAACATTTTCAATAACTAGGAATGCTGCGTCTCTCCTTTTTTAAATCCCCGATTAGCTAGCGAAAATATTTAGATTCCAATCCCTTTGAAAGCGGATCGGAGCTGTCAAACGTAACCTGAAATAAATTAAAAACACTATTTTTGTTTAACGCATTAGAAGGCGCTTCAAAAAAATAACATTGTACAAATCTAGTAGGATTGTGCACAACAATGCATCACTTTATCAAAAAAACTTTCGCTTTATTCAAATGTGATCAATTAAAAGAATATAAAATCATGATAAACAAACTTTAAAAATCAGTTTTCATTACGGCTGCCTCTTTACCAATCAATCTTGACAACGTAAACTGACTAATACTGTGTTACTAATACTGTGTACAGAAAGGGATTCAGTTTTAGATATAACTGTTACTGCTATAGGGATTCAAAACGTGAGAACAAAAGCGGTATCGAAAAGGATTCAATAATGGTCAAGTTACCATTGAACAGGAAATTTTCGAATACTTTTTAATGCAAGCCTTCTTACCGGGCAACCAAGCAGTTGTGTTTTCAAACAAAAAAGATGAATTCTCAACGAAAAATGTAACAGTTGATATTTCAACTAAAAGATATTTTAAGTTTAAATAAGATTTTAAAATTATATAAAAAATTTCAGCGTTTAAGAAAAATATATACATATTTATAAATAATTATCAAAACTTAGAGAAAACGAACTCCTGAATTCTTCACTGGGGTTTCAGAGCAGCCAAATACGGCACAAATAACCATCGTGGAAACGAAAAATTAAAAAAAAAAAGAATAATAAAACTGAGAAACACAGTCACTTCCCGTCCAAAATAAGAGCGCTTGGGGTCTCAATATGGCCGACTAGTCAATTGAGTGTCAGAGGGGTACAGGCGGAGGGCGCTTACACGTCAAGTGCAAACCACCTATAGTTATGGCTAAAATTTAAGAATTTTAAATTAGATTAAAATCAAATTAAAAATCCTACTTTAAAATCAGTTTTACGATAAAAAAACAATCAAATTAATATGTACCGCATTGGTTCACACAATATAAATGAGAATATATTATAATCCGGCACGAATATTCGAGAAATTGTTGACTTTTGTTAAAGTGTCACTTATTATTGCGCGATAGTTTTTGAACACTGACAGCCATGATGTAATTCACATGGAAGTGACTTTAGATGGGACTCGATCTACTATTACTGTAATTTATAATTCTGTGTTTTGCACAAAAATATACCTAATATTGTTAAATGATGAGTTATTTTATCTATACAATTGAATATACATATAATTGGTAGAATATATATATATATGAATTTTCTAGGAATGATTAAGGTTACAATTACGATAACCAATTCTGTTAGAATTCTTGACCTCGATAAAGAATGTTGGCTGTAACTCTGCAGAGGTAGTTAGGCTTTTGGGCGGTTTTTCAATTCTAATTTTACAATGAAACTTTGCTGTGCAAAGAGGTCCGCATTACAAACTAACTAACATTTAATGATAAAACCTATTTATTTTTAGAATTTTATAGTAGCAAATGGAAATTAAGTGCATTTAAATTAAGTAAAAAGCAAGGAAATTGGCGTCACGATTACTGAGACGTTTACCTTAACATGTAATTAAAGAGTGATGTGAAAATTATTTTATTGAGGAAATTAAAATCGTTTAGACTTATTTGAATATTTTGGAAACATTACAAGGAAAGTTGACATAAGATTTCGTAAAAAAATTAAAATACTATTATTTAGGAGAACTTTTTTTTTAGGAAAATTTTGATCATCAGAAAGTCGAGGCAAAAAAAGTTGCGGTGAAGGAGACAAGCGATCTAGAAGACCCTAAGGTACAAACGAAGGTTTTGGAAACTGGGCGGGCCACATTACAAGCTGTATCATCAGCTTTAAAAACTGATGCATTAGAGTCTTTGAGAAGTGGGGTAGATGAGATTCAGAAATTTGGTTCATCAGTAAAACCAGATGTTGAAAAATCTAACGAAGATGCAGGGTGTATTCAACACAGTTTTAAATCATTGCAATCTGGAGGTATTACACCAAAACCTGCAGTTTCATCTATACAAGAAAAAAACAATAACCCTCCTGCTTCTGCTTTATGTAAAATAGAGCAGACTAACTCAAAAAGTGTTGCATTATCTTCAAAAAGAGGTAGCACTGCAGAGACATCTGATTCATTGAAAATAGGACAGAAAAAATTAGAAGCTAAAGAACTTTTTCAAAAGGAAGTTAGGAACAATTCAAAAAATGCTGATCCATCCGTTGCAAAGGAGAATCCATCAGGAGTTCACGAATTGTTGAGGATGGATAATAGCACTCTAGAGGATTCTTCTATTGTAACGAAAAAATCGGAAACTGTCGAGATTCCACTGACTATGGCCGCTTCTTTAACAGAGCAGGGTCTATTAAAATCGACCGAGGTTGAGAATCAGCCAAGGGCTAGCAAATCTTTAGAAACTACATGCGAGACTTCAAAAAATGATAGCTCTTTAGGGACAACTGAAGTTAAGAATGAATCCGGTACTGTTCAAGAAAGCACGGTTAAGAGAAAAAAGAAAAAGAAGAGGAAGAAGAAACCAAAACCTGTTGAAGGGATAGTCGATAGTCAGCCAGGAAATCAAGGGGCTCGGACCCAAAAACAAGAAAACTTGGACAAAAAGATTAAAAATGGAAAAAAAGCTAAGCCCCCAAAACCCCAAGCAAAAAAAGTTAAGCCCCCAAAACCCCAATCAAAAAAGGCGAAAAAGCCAAATGGGTTCCTTACGAGCCGACAATTTTCATTCGCAAATGTTTATGAATATGCAAGACTCCGACGTAATATACCAAAGTATCAAGGACCCGGTTCTGGATGTGAACCGGCCTTGCCTCTCATGCCAAGGAATCTAGTAGAAAATGAAAGGCATCATGAAAGCTTGTTATTAGGAAGTCTAGGGCTTGCATCGTTAATCCAAGGGAGCCTGTCAAGCAACCAAGTGACTCCGTTGATGAATCAAGAATCCTTCCTAGGAAATCGAGGAGTTTCGCCCCTAATGCAATTCAACCTACCAGAAAATCTTGGGAACCTTTTAAATAATCAAATCATCGAATCACTGAACCAAGCGAATCAACCAGGTTATCAAGGTAATCCGTCAGGCGACCCAGGAAATCTATCACGATATTATGAGTACCTAGGGGACCAGCCAGGAAATCATTTAATGAGATGGAATGAAGTGAATCCACCAAGGCATGAAGTGAAGTCAGAGATCTTTGATAGAATTCAAGGTAGTGTAGGACGTCAATCAAGATGGGAACCACCAGGAAACCTACCAGGAAGCCAAGATAGTAAAGAACGTCTATCAAGATGGGAATCCATAGGCAATCTACCAGGAAGCCAAGAACATCCATCAAGATATCAAAATGACTTATTCGCTCAACCATGCACATCAAAAGGTGAAGTTCAGTCTGGTGATTATTACCATTCTGGAGAATGTTCCACAAGCAAACGAAAACGTAGGGGATCCAGAGACAGTCCGGATGAAAGTGAATTGACTTTTCGACACAATAATCTTTATAAGCTTATTATTTCAAAAGACTTTGGTAAATTGAGATTAAGTCATGAGGAGTTGATGCTAATAAGGATCGCAATTTCACAGGAAATCGACAGGATTCCAAAAGGTCGTATTCCAAGGTTTAAGGATACTTTCTTAAAGGTTTTTGGTATTGTTGTGGATTGCGCAGATGAGTGGTCAAGGGATTGGTTGGCTGATACTATAACAAAAATATCTCCGTGGAGTGGGGCTAGACTTCGACTTGTAGATCTGCCAGAAACTGAGCTATTATATGATGCCATCTTGTTTATTCCGGGTGTGTTTCAAAAGGCAGAAATTGTTCTGGCACGACTTGAGTGTCAAAATCCTGCCTTAAAGACAGGGTTCTGGAAGGTACATTCTGTTGAGGAAATATGTGATCAGAAAGGGTTTAATATGAAACTGGGAATCCCGATTACTTCTTTGAAAGCCCTTCAAGATTTAAATTTTAAGCCTTTCCTGGGAATGACTAAGGTTGTAATTACGATAACCAAATCTACTAGAAATCTTCACCTCGACGAAGAATGTTGACTGTAACTCTGCAGAGATATTTAGATTTTTAAGGCAACCTTTCAATTGCTTTCTGACGCTTTGAGAACCTGTACAGTATTTCAAAGAACGTTTTCTAATTTTATTGTCTTTAATATACGGTAAAGGTCCCAGTAATCGTGAAGGTCCCAATAATCATGAAACCTAATAATAATTTTATTATATTGTTAAAAATTATTTTAAAAGTAAGATGGAAAACTGATGCAAATGGAAATTAAATATAAAGAAAAAAAATTGGCGTCACGATTACTGGGACGTTTTCCTTAAAATATAAATAGAGTTGAAATAAGAGTTTGTAAAAGATTATCATTCAGAGCCAGAATAGAAAACCAATATCAGATGTGAAAAATTGTATACCCTAGAATGTCGCCTAATATTTGGCAGTCCGCAAAAAAGATTACGACAACGTGTATCTTTTATTGCGAACTTCACATCACTGTATTGATATTTTTGTACTTGAAGACGCGCTACCAATATTTTTCAAATGTTAAGTTTATTTAAAAAATGTAAATATACACTTATTGTTCATGTGAAAATATTTAAATATTTGTCAATGATGCACTTTTTAACTATGGTCACTAAGTTCGACAGTCGCGTTTTGCTTTCAGTACAGATTTTCTCTTATTCTCCAAAGCTTACAAAATAATAAGGTTTACAACTTGGTCTACAGTATTAAATATTTTTAAACTCTAATTTTGCTATTATGTTATGTTTATGATCCCTTGCGAATAATTCGACAAGAGTAGGACTTTTCTGGCAAAATTCCAGCTTACGAATTTTGTAGCTTTAATTACACTGAACTTTGCCAAGAATAAGTTAACTAACTTCAGCGAGAAATTTCGCTGAACGTATTTTACAAGTGATAACTGAAAACGCTGCGGAAAATTAAAAGCTCATATTGATTTTAAATCGTTATCCAGCAGATTTACTTTTGCGCAAAAAGTAATTGAACTACAATCTCTCTAACGATAACGAACAAAGTTTTGTAGCTAAAGTCAATATTCAGTAGAATAGCCATTTCCTAATATTTAAAAAACATGTTTTTACTGGTAATTTCGTTAAAATTCCTTTTGCTTGACAATAGGATATCGCAGACTGAATATACTGATTGTTTCATTTATTTAATTTCAAAAAATATTTTAAGCATTGTAAGGTCTTACAATAAATTATATACCCTGAATAAAGAAATAATTAAGTGCATCGTATGTTTATTTATCTTCTTTGAACCTTTCTGTATAGAAATTTGATTTAAGGTGAGTTTGGATTTATGTCAGGAAGATCATGTACGGATCAAATATTTAGCTTGAGACAGATCACAGAAAGAAGTTTGAAGGTAGGAAAAAAGGTTTTTTGTGCATTTGTTGACCTAGAAAAAGCATTTGACAAGGTGGATAGAAGTAAACTTTGGGAAGTCCTCAACAACAAAGCGAGTGTAAGGGTTAATGGGAAACTGAGTGACTGGTTCGATATTATGCAAGGCGTTAATCAAGGATGCGGTATGTCCTCATGGCTATTTATCATATTTATGGACAAGTGTCTAAGAATGGCCCTCTTTGACGAAGAAGGTGTAGATCTCGAGATCGTGAGGGTACGTGGGTTAGCTTTCGCAGATGACAAGGTTGTTATAGCATAATCAATCGAATACTTTCAAAAAATGTTGAGTAAACTAAATACAAGCATGAAGAACACGGGCCTCAAAATTAACGTAAATAAAACAAAAATCATAGTATTTGAAGGAAAAGGTGAGAAAGCAATGTGCAACATTGTCCTAAATGATGAGATATTGGAAAAAGTTAATAAGTACATATATTTAGGTAGCCTATTTACTAGTGACAGGAAGATAGATGGGGCGTTGGATAGGCATATAAACGAGGTTCGGAAGGTTATTGGTAGAGCAGGGTCCATTCTCAGAGGTAAAAATATATCAAGAAAAACTAAAATGGCAACACATAATTCTATATTTGTACCGATTATGCTATACGGTAGCGAGACATGGACCTGTCAAGAAAAGGATAAGAGTAAAATTAACGTGATTGGCATGAAACCTCTGCGCACAATCTCCGGAAAAACACTGATGGACAAAGGGAGAAACGAAATAATCCTCAATGAATGTGGTGCAACAGAGAAAATATTTAACACATTCGAAAGAAATCAGTTAAGATGGTTCGGACATGTTGAAAGAATGAAAGATGAACGTCTAGCGAAACAAGTGTAAAAAGGTAAAGTAAATGGTAGTATGCCAAGAGGCAGACCGCGGAAAGAATGGTTACAATGTGTGATTAAGACCTTAATCCGAAAAGACGTAAGAAGCCATAGAAACAGGAGAGCTTGCATGAAAAAATGCATGGACGTTAAGGAAGCTAGAGAAGTATGCCAGGACAGAAAAGTGTCGCGACAAATAATTTATAAACAGAATGTGAGTAGAGTGAATGACGCCTGAAATAAATAAAACCTTGGATACTAATGGGCCCGAGTGAGGAACCTCACATAACAACCTTATAAAGGTCTTCACTTCATTTCCAACACTACTACCTTCCAACCGAGCGAGTCACGCCTACCCCGAAAGGGAAATGGCTTAATGGTATAATAATAATACAAATATATCGAATTTCAAAAGTCACTTGGTTCTTATTTGTAATTTTTCTGTGTGTAAGTGAAAGGGAAATAGTTCTAGATGCACGAAACAGTATACTACGTCAAATTATTTATGGTATGATTGCAGAGTCAAATTCATTTCAGAAAAGGCCGACTGTATAATTATTATTTTGCAGGGTTAAAAAAGAGCCTCGCTGGCTCAGGCGACAGCGTCTCAGGCTTCCGAGCAGAAGGCCTGGGGCGTGATCCCTGTGCCGGTACCAATAGAATTTTTTCTATGTATTTCTACCGGGGCTTTGGTGGTTTGTAATCCACCTTAAACTGTAGGTCTTCTCCAAAGAGGCTAGTTTCGTCCTAAGGAAGAGGCTCCATGTCGAGGGGAAAATTTCTTGCGAGTCACTAGTCGACTTTAAGAAGACTCGGAAAAAAGTTAGCGATCCCTTTGCGAAGAGGCTTTTTGTCGAGGGGTCTATCGCTCGGTGAACACTGGTCGAACGACCACTAGATCCTCCCTAACCTGGCCGTCTTCCCTCTACGGCCTGGCTAGCGAGACTGCCGGATGGCAGAATGGGTTAGGCCCACTTTGCTATGCAAAGAGGTTTAATTAATTCACTGTACCGTGGGGTACGCCTGGTATCCAAGATTTAGATTTCCAGAACGTTGGAAACAACAAAATGGCCGAAATCTGACTTGGTGAATGTGCCCAGATGCGGTGTATTGCCTTGAGAATAAACACGAGTGCGGCACAATGGGTTTTTATAGCCTGGGCGCCAGGGCTCTCACGAGCTTCACCACCCACATTAAATTAATCAATAAGGGTTGAACAACTGAAGAACTATAAGACCTCAGAAGAGAAAAAAAATGTGTTGAGCGTCGGGAGTGTGGCCAACCCATCGCTCGGGGTTTCGCTCCGGGACCTCATAACAACCCCCAAGTCAAGCTGTGAAAAACCGTGCCGCTGGCTGCATGGCACCAAGGTGTGGTATCTCGGACTGTGTCCTAGGATACTGGGCGATCTCCTAATGTAAATAGCGTGTCCCTAACATGTGGGACTCTTCGAGGGCTTACGCCCCTTTTCCTAGCTACTCGTGGGACCAACATAGAGAATTTTTATCATCAGGAAGTGGAGGCGAAAGAGTTGTGCTGAAGGAGGCAAACGATCTAGAAGAATGAAATGTACAAAAAGAGATTCTAGGAATCTTGGATAAAAACAATGATTCCTTGACACTTTTTGGACACTGCGAACTGGTTAGAGCATGTCACAAGCTGTATCATCAGCTTTAAAAACTGATGCAATAACGTCTGTAAGAAGTGGGGTAGATGAGATTTAAAAATCTGGTTCATCAGAAAAACCAGATGTTGCAGAATCTAACGACGATGAAGAGAGTAATCAACACAGTTTTAAAACATTTCAGTATGGGGGGATTACGCTAAAAGCTGCATATTTATGAGAAGAAAACAGCCCAAAGGTTTCTGATTCATGTAGAATAGAGCAGAATTCATGGGAAGTTGTAGCATTATTTGTAGAAGATAAGACACCAGGTGCTTTTGGTTCATCAGATGCTCAAGAAGTTTTTCAAGAGGATATACACCATGGCAATTCCAGCCCATTGGAAGCAAGGAAAAGTATGTTAGTAGTGTCGATCTCATCTTTAGGAAGTGGAGGTCCCATGGTTCAGAATTCTCGTTTACAAGAAAAAAGGCTAATACCAGATACTGCAGAATCTAACAAAGATGGAGATGACATTAAAGGAAGTTCGAATCCATTGGAAACTGATGTTAAATCAGAAAAATAAATAGCATCTGATATTGGAGTATACGTCAAAGAGAGTGGTACTAACAAAAAAAGTTTGAGTCTACTAGGCACAGAGGATACACCAGAATGCACAGAAGGTATCTCACCAAGCAATAAAGAAACCCTATCAAGAAATATAGGAAGCTTATCTAAAAACTAGATAAATCAAGGTAATCGGCGAGGAAAACAAAGCGATTAATAATAATAATAAGGTAATATCAGTGAATCCACCACTAAATCAAGGGAATCAACAATATTCAACACTGAATCAAGGAAGCCAACCATATCCACTACAGAATCATGGAAATTTATCAGCTCTACCAAGAGGCGATATTTCTCATATTCCTTCGGCAAGTTACTCAGAAAATCTAAAAAGAAAATTGCCTGACTCCTCATCTAGGAGTGCTCAAGGGTTTAAAAGACCTAGACATTCTGAGTCTTCTATCAACTCTACCTTATAAGAGTCATCATGAAACATAGCTATAGGAAAGAGGGCATTGCTAAAGAGGAATTTGGACGATTAAAGAATGCTTCTTTACAAGAAATAGATCGAATCTACGTAGGTCCCATACCAAGTTTTAATTATGCATATCTAAAGTTAGGGGGGATGGCCACAACGCAATTTTATGGATTCCAAGGCTGATTGAAAATCCTGAGTGTATTTTGAGAAGACTGGAAAAACGGAATCCTACCTTAAAAACGGGAGCTTGGAGGGTCCATTCGCGAATAGAAAAGTTTACACCGAGAGAATATAATTTGATTTTGTAGGCTTCAGCTGGTTCTATGAGAGTTCTTGAAGAAATATATTTTAAACCATACCTGGGGTTGGCCAGGGTTTATGTTAGTGTAACTCAGAAAAAAATATGCGATCAAAGGTCAAGGATGCAGTTCTTGGAGGTAGTTTTGGTTATTTCGATTTTTTCAATTAGATTTTTCGAATTGATTTCTGATGTGATATGTCTGTAGGCTGGAGCAACAGTTACAGAAATTCAAGTTTGTTTTTATAACAGTTTATATTACTATTCTCTTATGAGCCTAGAACGTCAAACGTTTTTCTTTTGCAGCATATCGACTGAAATTTGGCTAACAAAGTAGGTAGGAAAACGATTTTCCTGATAAAAGTCATTAGTTTGGGAAAATACAAAAGATTAAGGAAAGTTATTATTTGATATAAGTTTGTTTAACTATG
>CAKNWT010328064.1:0-13489 GCA_932066315.1 Andricus coriarius | reverse complement strand
GCCGTAAAATAAAATGTATTTTGGTAATTTTTCTATATTTCTAATCCGGTCACAGATGTTTCACCTCATCATGATATGCGCTTTATATTCCGGCCGATATTATTGTATGTACTATATTCTACTAGGTGAAAAACAAAATAGTTTCATTTCGTGGCACGCGCCACTGCAGTGCTATGTTTCAATGCGCAATTTTGAAGTAGGTTTAGTCCCTGCCTCCCAAATCCTGCTGGAGCAACTTGAGCTAATGAAGGATGACTCAGATTCGATTGACTCCTACTAAGACCTGGCTTTATTATATGTATCATGTTCAATGTAATAAGGGTGACGTTATAGTTCAGATTCGTTGTTACCGACGGGCGAACCCATCTACCTGAGTCCTGAAACTGTTGCTATTATTGTAAACAAAACTCCAAGAAGTACCGATGAACGAAAACAATGTAATTAAAGGAAAGTATTAATATTGCCCGCATTGTGAACGTATGGGATGAAAGAGTGTGGTATAGAGTTGGCTGGTGTTACTGGGTCTTATTATACTCACGACTTCGAAGCGCGTGGTTGAACTGTATTCGCGCGGAGACTGAGGGTGGTAGTGTTGTGCCGCCCGTGGACGACTCAGAGAGAGATGAGAGAGAGAGAGAGAGAGAGAGCGAGAGAGAAAGGTGCTGATGGCAGCATTGCCTTTTGTGACGGATCTCTAAGGAATGCCCTCGAGGAGGAGGTGAGACGAGACCGAGGTCTCGAAGTGTGCCTCTGGAGGTGGGACGGGACCGAAGTCCCGAAGTGTGCCTCTGGAGGTGAGACGGGACCGAAGGTCTCGAAGTGTACCTCGGGAGGTGAGACGAGACAGAAGGTCTCGAAGTGTACCTCGGGAGGTGAGACGGGACCAAAGGTCTCGAAGTGTGCCTCTAGAGGCGTGACGAGACCGGAGGTCCCGAAGTGGACCTATAATGACGGAAGAAGTGGTAAAGGAAGTGGTCTACAATTTCTCCACCCCACCTCTCATCGAGTTTTTGACGATGGAACCGTCCCGGTTCGTAACATTCGTATTCAACACCCCAGAATACATCAAGATATGATTTTCGGGCCTCCTTCAAGATGAATTCAATGATTTTCTAGGGAATTTTTCGCGTCTAGTGTAAAAGCCTGACGGGATGAGGGTAAACTAACGTCATATTCGTATTTAGCGAACCAAAATATATAAAGATATTTTATACTCCGACCTGTTTACAGAAGATTTCAAAAACAAGACAATTTCATACACGAAAAAGCTGTTTTTCTAGGGAATTTTCCGCGTCTAGGGAAAATCCCGATGCGATGGCGGAAAATTAGTCTCAGATTCGTGTTTAGCGCCACGAAATACATAAAAATATCATGCCTGATCTTTTTCCATACGATTTCAGTAACAAGGTTTATTTCATACCCGATAAAGCTGATTTAATAGGGAATTTTCCGCGTCTAGGGGGAAATCCTTATGTGCTGGTGAAAAACTGATGTCAGATTCGTGTTCAGCGCTCCAAGCTACGTATAGGCACCATACTCTGTTCTCTCGCACAACCCACTTTTTTTTGTAGGCCTTATAATCAATATACCGTTGAACCATTTTTATTTCGGGGTAGGCGTGACTCTCTCGGTGGCGAAGCAGTAATGTGAGAAGGGAGCTATAGATTTTTTGGATTGATCTAGAATTCTCGCGTTATTTATTTAAGTAACAAGTACGTTCCGCAACACTGCTCCATTCCAGGTTGCAGATCAATCTCTTTAGAGATCACCCCAAGTAAAGAGCCTCACAAGATCGTTATGTGAGGTTTTCCACTCGAAGCTATTAGTATCTAGGGCCTCATGCTTCAGGCGTCATTGGGCCGAGGCTAGTTGAAATGAGAGTGGCTGAGCCACTCTCGTATTTTAGCTAACTTATAGCAAGCCGGCCTCCTGTAGGCTCCCCGGTGTAACTCGGTCCATCCACTCTACTGACACTTTTTTATAAACTATTTGTCGCCATAGTTTTCTATACTGGCATACTTCTCTAGCTACTTTTACGTCCATGATTTTTTTTCATGCAAGCTCTCGTGTTTCTATAGCTTCTAATATCTCTTCTAATTATGGTCTCATTCATACATTCTAACCATTCTTTCCGCGGTCTGCCTCTGGGCACACTGCCATTTACTTTACATATATATACTTGTATCGTTAGTCTTTCATCTTTCGTTCTTTCAACAGATTTGAAACATCTTAACCGATTTCTTTCATATATGTCAAGTAGTGCCTCTTCTGCACCAGATTCTTTGGGGACTGTTCCACATCTATCTTTCCGTCACGAGTGAATTGGCTTCTCAGATATACGTACTAATAAACTTGTTCTATTCTCTCGTCACTTAGGACACTGTTGCACGTAGTTTTCTCATATTGTCCTATAAACGCAGTTTTAACAATAATATCCCGTAACATAGTCCTTAAGCCGTCTACATCTTTATTGCTTATAAGCACCTTCCAAGTATCCCTATAAATGCGATAGTTTATTTTATTCTGAAAATCTATCCGCACTTCCAGTTTCTGTATATTCTCGATTTTGATTTCACAGAAAAAACAAGAGGTAAAAAGCGTTTGAGATAAGAGTGCTGGGGGTAATCTCGGTATGCAAAAAATTGAAGATCGGCAAAGGTACATTAAAAGGTCACTAAATTTTTGTTGTACCCTTACCGATCTTCATTTTTTTTCATGGCAAGATTACCTCCAGAAATTTCACCTGCAAAGCTGTTTACCTTTTGTTTTTTCGGTGTCGCGTTTGTTTCATTTTATTGGTACTCTTTGTTCCCCAACCGCAACCTGAACTTATTTTGGAGACCAGAAGGTATCAGGAGATATCTTTTACTAATTCTTTTAGTCTTTGATCCGCAATAACGAAGTCAATTATACCCTAAATTACATAGCACACTTTCTGTAACTAAACCCTGACGTTGAACTCCGACCCATACATTCAAAAGTCCAAGCAGAATGAATCTTTCACCAAGATCGCAAGGACTTTTTGTATCATTTAAAGTAACCCAAAAGGCATCTTTGCCTTATATCGGATCACTATCAGCTGGGGCGTAGCACACTATGGTAAATAATTTTCTAAATCCTACCTTCATATCAGCCAACATCAAGTTCGAAATCCACAACAAACTGATTCCCGTCCAGATACAGACGAAAAGCGTGATACTTACCTTCCACTCCTCTTATATTGCTTTTGAAATTGAAACTTCACCTAGCTCGCTTTCAAAATAGCTAGCGGGGGTAGGTTCAATGCTAAATTATTCCGTTTCTTGGCACCAGCAACTTAAAAAGATACCCGGGAAAAAATTAAAAGACAAAAGTTTTTTGAGCAAAGAAGTTCGACAAATCCGTTATCAACTCTTGTATGTAATATACAGTTGATATAAAAGTGTTAGCAATAATGAAGAAAAGTTTATTTTTGGACAAAATCGAGTGCGAAGCACGAGATACGTGATAAGAATGTGTTCACCTCTAATTTTAAAAGGTCTGAGCAAAAATCTGTGTCAAATACAATAACCGAGCGCGTTGTGCGAGGCGAGTACATTACCGAGCACAAAGCGCGAGCTGAATATATTTACGAGCGCGAAGCACGAGAACTTGCTGCTTTAACTCGCCGTGTAACCGTTAACCGTGTAACTTGCTGAATTTTGAATATTCAGAGAAAAAAAATTGGAATGACCTTACGGCGATTAGCAAACGATAAAATAAAGAAGCCTTGATAACCATAATGCATTATCATTAACATTTTTTTTTATTTTGACCCAAATAAGGATTACTTAGAATATTATATTTTAGTTCATCTTTTTTCTATTGCATTAATGATACGCACACTGTAGAGAATCTTCATTTGAAACAACTTCATGAAAAAAACGTGAGAGGACGGGGTACTTGTTGCCTACATGACATTCGCTCATCTCTTCTGCAGTCATATTGTCAACTGCACCGCTCACCATGTTTAGTTTTATTCTCAAATACCTTCTACTCAACATATATATTCCACGGAGAATCCCACTATACTCTAATATTGCAAAAACGTCACCATTGGATGTTGATAATACAATATATTCTCGGATTGGCACAGCCACGAATGTACGATTTGCTGTTTGCAACTTAATTTGCTTATCGGTAGGAATAACGTATCTTCGAAATTCAAATTGCCGGTTCTGATTTGTCTGGGGAATAAGCCGAATATATCCAAGTTTTGCAAGTGCATATCCAAGTACTTCATGAGTAGGAGGCCTGCCCGGGGGAGAAATGGACCTGGCACGAACAGGAAACTCCTGCGGGGAAGTCCGGTCAGGTAAATTTTGTCTGGCAGAGGAGGAAGAATTGAGATCAAGTGCGCCACTGGGATTTCGTTCGTACTGTAGTGAATCGTAACTTGCAGACGCTCTGATGAAATTGTTTGGGAAGATTGGGTGACTTTTACCTACTGGACAATCCCTTATTTCAGCTGGAGTCAAATAATCAACTACGCCGCTGATCATATTTATTTTTATGCGCGAATAAGTTTCATCTCTCCTATATAATCCAAAAAGAACCCCACTATAATCCAAAATAGCAAGAACGTTACCATTGGATGTTGATAATACAATATGTTCTTGGTTTGTCATAGGAAAAAATCTATCCTTTTCTACTCGCAATCTAATTCGTTTATCGGTAGGAAAAACATATCTTCGAAATTCAAATCGCTGGTTCTGATTTTTGGTAGGAATAAGCCGAACATATCCAAGTTGTTCTATTGCGCATTCAAGTACTCGATCAGAAGGAGGCCTGGTCGGGGAAGAAATAGACCTAGCACGAAGAGGAGGCTGCTGCAGAGAAGTCCGGTCACGTGAATGTTGTCTGCAAGAAGAAGAAGAACCAAGATCACGTTCGTCACAGTGAGTCCGTTCGTAATGTAGTGAATCGTAGCTTGCCAAATCTTTAATAAAATTGTGCCAGATTGGGTTAAATTTGCCCACAGGACAATCCCTTCTTTCATCTGGAGTCAAATTATTAATTGCGCCGCTGATCATATTTATTTTTATTCTCGAGTGATGTTTACCCCTGCTATATATTCCACGAAGGACCCCGCAATACGCTAAGATTGCAAAAATGTCACCATTGGATGTTGATATTACAATATGTTCTTCGATTGGCACGATACCATAGGTCTTTCCATCTGTTTTCCAACTGATTTTTTTTCCAGCTGCAAAATTGTAACTTCGAAATTCGAATCGAAGGTTCTGATTCGTGCGGGAAATGAGCCGAATATATCCAAGCTCTCCAAGTGTATATCCCAATACTGTGAAAGAAGGAGGCCTTCTAGTAGGAGACTTTGAACTGGCACGGAAAGGAGGCTCCTCTGCAGGAGTCCGTTGAGGCGAATGTCGTTTGCCAGAAAAAAACGGAGAAGGAGGCACAAGATTACGTTCGCTATGAGGATTCCCGTCGGAGTGTGAACTGCATTCTGCAACGATAAATGAAAGATTCATTTTTTACATTCTTATCATAGGAGGTATCACATTCATGTGAAATTCACCCCGCCCCCCCTTGTGTTTGCCGAATTTTCACATTTTAAGTTCTTCTGAACCCAAAGAAAAACAAATTGTCGCGAATATGTGTTTCCGTTTGTGGGTGTCTTTATGCGTGTTACGGTTTTTTGCTTTAGTCAAAAAGAATAACAATTAATGCAGGCGACATCTTTTGAATAAAAAATTATCAGAGTTATATCATTTACCAAATTCCAAAAAAAGGAAATGAAAATTTTAAGCCAGGCAACGCACTACATGAAAGAAAGTCGAGAGGTAAAGACGTTGATTTTTTAACGCCCTACAATATTAATGTAAGAATATTTTGAATTTTCTTGAAAAATAGAAAATTTCTAATTTGGATCGCAAAAAAAATTAACGTAAAATCAAAAAGGCCAATTTCCGGCCGAACTATGCAAGTTACAAAAAAATATGAATGGACAAAAATTGTACATTCTCCAGAGATATACAAATTTTTTATGCATTATTTTTTAATAGGGCACGTATCTTTTGTTTAACCATGAAAAACAGCAATAAAAATAGAAAAATAGAATTTTTAGAAAAACGATACAAGCGACAAAAAATAGACAGACAAAATTTCATCAACCCAAAAAGAGCTAAAAATATTTGTTAATAATTTTTTTCAGTAGGATGCGTAGTTTTTTTTTAATCATGAAAAATGGTATTACAAATTTAAAAAAATGAAACTTTTGGAAAAACCACACAAGAGGCGAAAAAAAATGAAAAGTCAAAAGTTGTTCATCTACTATTTTTCTTACTACCACTTCACTCTAGGATTCGTATATTTAGTTGAAATCGTGAAAACAAAATTGAAAATAAATAAATTAAATATATGAAAAAACGACACAAGTTACAATGATATGTATAATAACATAGTACATTATATAACAAGGGGCGAAACAAGCAGATGTTTCCCGCGAGCAGTTCTTACCCGAGGGTCAAATCTACTTTCGTCTCGTGTTGCATATAGTATTCTAATCCACTCTCGACCGTGCCCCGCAAATGCGATTTACGGGAAATATATGGAGACGTTGAAAAAAGTCAAGCTAGCAGTAAATTCAAGCGATCAAGATGTTGACACCATCGACATAGAAAATACAAGAAGCGGAGTACTTCTTCTCGCGGTTAGAAGCGGGCTGAAACAGGCAGAAACTCTCAAACAGAAAATAAAGGAAATGCTACCTGAAACGACCGCGTCCCACGTTATCAACTGAACTTGGGCAAAGAGAATGTGAGGATAGAGCTCTCCGCCCAGCTTACGATGGAGGACAAAATGCCACATTGATAATGCGTGAATCTGATGCTGGTCAACTACTTTCAAGGGGTTCAAAAAAAATTGGCTGGACGGGTTGTAGATTATTAGAGAGAACAAGAGAGACCTACTGCTTAAAATGCTGGGAATATTGTCACGTTAATGCTAAATGCAATGGTCCTGACAGAGAACATCTGTGTTTGAAACGTGGTCAAGCAGGACATAAGGCAGCCAAATGTCCATGCAAGCCCTACTGTGTGCAATGTGAGCAAGAGGGGCATCAATTCAACTGCTCAAAGTGTCGAAAAAAAGAGAGAAGCAGACAAGTCAGAGGAAAGGTAGACGCAATCTGATATAAATGAAAATTCTCCAGACAAAGAACTAGATAAGCCATAAAGGTACTGGACCAACAAGACAGGAGTAGCAACTATACAGGAGCAGCAACTGTTGGTCGAGTACGTGTGCAGCAAGATGTTCGTGACGAAGTAGACAGAGATTAAGTCCCTTTTCTGGCCTTCTACTATTAAAAAGTCTCAAGGGCAGGTACATAAAATTTGTCTCAGTCCTAGTATGTATTAGCAGCTAGGAAACCTTGTCTGTACTCCCCTCGTTTGGCGCCCCCTAGGGCACTTACGGGTGTCCAAAAAATATTATAGATTTAAACAAATAAATATATTTTAGATTGTAAAGGAAGGCATCACTGATGCATGTATTGACTAACCTTTCAGATAATACTTTTTCAATATATAAATATATAGTAAATTTCATCTTGCAAAGGATGAAGTGAAAAAAATATTCTTGTCATGAAGTACAGGTAAATTTCAAAAAGGTCATTTATGTACTTATTGACATTTTATCACAGACAATTAGATTTATTAAAGGTACTCTCAATTAACAGAAATTTGTATTATAGGCTAATTTACTTTATTTCTTCATTTGTCATGAATGTTTCCATATACTGATTCCGTCGTTAAGTTACGTAACGTTAACCATTATTCACAACCCAAAACTAAGTGATAATAATTGAAGCGTACTCCACAGCAGTGCATTGTGCGCTACTTGTCATAAGGATCATCTAATATGCGAACACAGAATTTCTACAAACAAATTTCCTAATTGCGGTTTTTGCCTTGGACGCTTATAAAAATATGTAGCATCAAAATCGAAAGATTATCCAGCAAAATCATCGTTTAAAAATCTTGGGTGCAACTCATCGCCAAATCAAGAAGATTGTTCCTTAAATCTTTTTGGATTTACAAAAGCAGGAGCACATCATACTCTTTGAATCTGTACCAAGGACACGAATAATTGTTACATGTTTGCTGAGTAATCATTAATTATGTTTACCAGTGGAATGGCAATCTTTGAAAAGCTAGATAGACGAGATTCGTCGCCTGCGTTAATTTATTATGATAAACATTCTTTGAAAAAATAATTATTAGACCTTTATAAATAAAGCTTAAAAATTTTGTTTTAAATTTTGACCTGTAGCAGACAATTGTTTTATTAATATTGAAAGAGGTAATAATTTCTAAAGTCAATTGTACCCCCAAAAAGTGTAAGTCTCGCCCTTGGTAAATATTTTTCCTAATAATTGCTATTCGATAGGAATACACATGGCCCAAGTTGATGCTTGATCGGTAAACGTCAGATAATATGTTAAATGTACCTTGATGATTCGCATGTTCACTACTCGTGCCAACATCTAGCATATGTTGCCTTTTCTTGAACGGCAGACTTGGTGATGCTTCTATTAAAACAGAGAAAAGATTTATGAATTGCAAATATTAAAAATATATTGGAAGTAGCGAAAGTGTAATTCAATTAATCCATTTTTAAGCTTTCGGTGCTTTCGAACTGTAGAAAACAATTGTTTTATTAATATTAAGAGTTAATAATTTCTAAAGACAATTGTTACGGCAAACAAATTTCAGTCTCCCCCTTGGTAAATATTTGTACTAATAATTGCTATTCGATAGGACTACACACTGCCGAAGTTTCTTTTCGATGGGAAGATGGTTCGAAAATGGCTCGTGGAATAATAATAATTTTTATTAATGTGAGAAGTGTAGGCTGCATAAGCTACGATCATGGTTACCTCAAGCAACCAATCCCGACGAAACGGGAACGTGCACGTCATCCACTTCTACTTCTTCAGTCCTTGAAGGTAAGCAAGGGCGGGAAATTCACGCGAGACAACATTGTGCAACACTGTTCCTTGGAGTCAGGTCTCTAGCCGCTGATGACATGACGCTGCTGACGGGACAGTTGGAGATTGAGCTTTCACCTCTAACTACTTTTTTAGAGCTATCAATCTTTCTAGAATGTTATGAGGAACAGTGCTCACGGACCAGATGAAGTGATCCCAGATGAACAGCCTTTTGCATCCGGTCCGCGATAGCATGAGCCTGACGCTGGCAAGCCGAAATCTTGTTGAGTTGGGTAAGAAATTAAGCTTTCATACCTAAAAGACAGCCGATTATGAGAACTATAAGATGGACTATGTAGCCTTCGTCCAGCCTGCACAGCCCGTTCTTTTTTCTACTTTGCCTTGATATTTCCATCGGCTGGTGCCGATAATTCATGCACATAAATGATCTTGGTCTTTAGATCTTGACGGACAATATCAGGCTTCGTATAAGTGATACGTTGAGTGGTGGAGAACGAGAAGTTCCAGCAGATCTTACGCTGATCATTCTACACAACAGACTCGAGTTCCCTCTGGGCGTATGGCAGAAGGTGCAATAAATCAACACCATAGAAGTGCCTCATATGGTAATATAATACTTTTAGTGCTTCATTGTGTCTCTCTATGTACCCGTAACGTGCATACTTTAAGCATCCACTAAGAACATGGCCACGCGGCATTTTTGATGATATCGCCTTGGAACTTCGGTTATTTTCTTCCATATGTTTCATGTTTAGACGCCTCGGTGCCAAAATTCGGAATTCCATTAACCTTTTTTTTTATAAGAGTGCAAAGTCATGTGTCTCCATGAATATGCAGGCGCACGTTTCACAACTCAAGATATAACTATTTCCGAAGTGGCTAAGGTCATTCCTGCAGTAACTTTGAACGAGGAATCCCATGGAGAACTTGGTTTCGACCTTGAACTTGTCCTTCAAGGTCACTTCAAAGTCAACTTTTTTTAAAATGGGAAACCCTATTTTTGACAACGGCAATAGAGAGAACGGGAAATTTTATGTACAAAAATTTACTTAGGTTGTAGGTTTGACTCTGGAGGTTACGCAAAGGTCATTTCAACTTAAACAAGGTCTGGGTATTTTAGAGAAAAGATAAAACACCTTTCAATGACAATGCGGACATTCCTTTATCAACTCAAAATTAGAAATTCTATAGTTACCTTTGTTTCGACCTTGAGATTGTCCCTCAAGGTCATTTCAAGGTCACCTTTTTTTAAATGAGAACCCCCATTTTTGACAACGGCAATCAAAAGAGCGGGGAATTTTATGTACAAAAATTTACTTAGGATGTAGGTTTGACCTTGGAGGTTACGCAAAGGTCACTTCAACTTAAACCAGGTCTGGGTATTTGAGAGAAAAGATAAAATACCTTCCAATGATAATAAGGATATTCCTTTATCAACTCAAAATGAGGAATTTAATAGTGACCTTGCTTTTGACCTTGAAATGACCTTGCAGGACAAGTTCAAGGTCAAAAGCAAGGTCACAGTAAAATTGATCTTTTCTCTAAAATACCCCGACCTCGTTCAAGTTAAATTGGACCTTGTGTAACCTCCAAGGTCAAACCTACAGCCTGAGTACATTTTTGTACGTAAAATTTCATGTTCTGTCGACTGCCGTTTTTAAAAATAGGGTGTCCCATAAAAAAATAGTTGACTTTGAAATGAACTTGAAGGAAAATTTCAAGGTCGGAAGCAAGGTCACTATTGAAGTTCTCATTTTGAGTTGATGAAGAAATGCCCTTAATATCATTCGAAGGTATTTTATCTGTTCCCTAAAATACCCAGACCTATTTAGGTTGAAGTGACCTTTACGTAACCACCAAGGTCAAACCTACTACCTGAGGGCATTTTTGTACGTAAAATTTCCCGCTCTCTCGATTACCGTTGTCAAGAATAGGGGTTACCATTTTTAAAGAAAGATGTCCTTGAAATGATTGTGAAGGAAAAGCTCAAGGTCAAAACCAAGGTATCCAGTGGATTTCTCGTTCAAAGTTCCTACAGGAGTGACCTTAAGCACTTTGGAAATAGTTATATCTTAGGTTGTGAGCCATGTGCCTGCATATTCATGGAGACACATGAATTTGCACTAGTATAAAAAAAACCCTAATGGAATTCCGAATTTCCGCACCAAGGCATCTAAATATAAAACATATAGAAAAGAATGAAAAAAGTTTCAAGGCGATATCATCAAAAATGCCACGTGACTGGTTTGTTTTCCATTTTACGAAACTGTGCGCGGTCTTGAAAGAAAAAAGAAATATTTCAGTCTCCGATCTCAATCCAGCAGACTTAAGAAACATGTTGGACACACCCATAGAGAGCTCTTCCTACGTATGATGCCGTAGAATTTACCATGAAGGGGCTTGTCAGCATGTTCTCATAGTAGAAGCGTACGTTCTGCTTCCTGTACACAACTTTTGAGCACCGAAGGTGTTAGTGATGCTAGGCCATGTGTAGTATCGCTAGAATAAAATGGGAGGCCAAGCTCCTCTGCGGCCCTATCTGCGGCACGGTATAGAAACGCCGCAGCATTGACGACTTCATGTTGAGGTACGAGTCGCGTAAGAGAATCTGCTTATTCTGGGTCTTCGCTTGCGATATTCCAAGATATGCATATATTTCTCCATTAGCAAGAAGTTGAATGGTTTTTTCCGCCAATGAGTTGAACATCCTGATCGTCACGCGATAATGTAATTTCTAGTCTTGCTTAGTGTAGGTGGACGCAGGCACACTTATTCAGTTCGAAGTTGATGTCAAACGCTTTAGTGTACCTATTCACCGCCTCCACGAAGATGCTAAGGTCGTCTTTCGGGGAACGAAATTATTATTAATATTACAGTCTCTTCGATTTGCTCCGCGAAGTGGTTAATCCCCGGAAACTGAACTGTGTAGTTTACGAAAAGGCGGTCTTCCTGCTTAGCGACACTAGCAGTAACGATACTTCAGTTCGCCTGAGTAAGACTCGCGAGAGTATTGCGTAACTTCAGTTTAAAAATGAAAGGGTGAGACGGCGTGCGTCATATATTCAGTACGTGATTAGCTACATAACATCAAATAAAAAATTCACTCCAAAAGTTCGGGCACTTGCTCGAAACTTGAGGAAACAAAGTCACACGCTGAACGATTGTAAACGGTTGACTATCAAGCAACACTGAACACAAAAAATAAGATTTCTTTCAACAGCGAAACTTATGCTTATGCTTATGCTCTTGCAATTGAAACTCATCCTAACCTCCAAATTAAGTTCCAACACTGACATTCGATTTTTTTTTTAAATATTGACTGACTTTGCATTCTGCAGTTTTTTAATCATCTTAGACTCCAAAATTGTAACTAACAACTAGATAATGGCCTGATGGGGGAAGCGGTCCGCTATCGAAACGTAGCGTTATGAATACTAACCGCATAAATAAAGTCTGTAAGAGTAATAAAGAATCGAGAAAATTTGTTTATTTTGTTCGATTCGAAACTTCTGTAGATGTTATAGATATATTATAATTATTATATTCACCAATGTAATTAAGGGTGACCACCGACGTGAAAACGAAAGCGTAGACCATCCTCATTTTCGAAAAGTAGAGAAAAAACTGATTAATGCTTCAGTGAAGAATTTTGTTATGAGCTTTACCTAAAGAATATTCTATTCCTTCATCAGAGTACAAATATATACGTTAGTAGTCGCTATCTCACATATACGTGAAAAAACGACGCTTTTAGTGTCAAGATTGTCCTTCGCAGATGCTGATATCACTTTACATTTTTTATCATGATCGTTCAAATGGTAGGTATTGGTTTTATGTGAAAATTGAGTGCCACCGACTTCTTAAAAATTCGACGTTTCCGGAATCATTGATTGGGAAGTAATGGTTTTTATTTCGGTTTCTGTCTGCCATCGTCGTCTTCTTTCCACAAGCAAACTTTTGAAGACATTAGCCGATTGTATTTTCCTACGACACCCTTTTTAAAACCTAAGGAGGAAGAATGATTTTGTTAGACAGATATTTTTGACTACCGGTTCTAGCTAATTAATCGAAAATTGTTTTTAAAAAGTGAAAAATTCTATTTTCCGTTTAAATTCTGTGCGTAAAGGACAATAACCTACCACAATACACACGATTTAGGAACATGCGTGTGCTAGTGTACTTTTGAAATAAAACCGCTACAGATTTCGTTTTAGTCAAAAGTCTGTTTAAACATAAGTAATTGATTTTTTTTCTTAAGAAAACAGCGCGCAAATTTAAAGTTGAACTGCTTTGTCAAAAATTAATTTTGTTAATTGAAGGTCCACGTATTTGATTTACAGAAGAGACTGGGGTTTCTATTAGAACCGATTTTTGGTTCCAAAGGAGCTGCAATAAAATAGAACCTATCTCTGTCTGAAAAGGAACCTAAAATGATAAATGGTTTCTAAATCAACCCAAAGTATGGATTGAAATGGTTCCAATAGACCCCTTCTTTGTCAC
>CAKNWT010328063.1:10816-27286 GCA_932066315.1 Andricus coriarius | reverse complement strand
ATCAAAGGAAACAAATAAGGAAACTAACATGTTAGACTACGGGATCATACAACTAAAAATAATAGCAAGAACAAATGAGGATCGCAGGAAAGAAATGAGGCGCACAGAAAAGAAATGAGGATCGCAGAGAACAATCCAGAGCTTAACTAAGTATGTAGCGTAGACATTGTTAGGCTGCATTTTAATTATAATATTCTAAACCAACAAAAAATATATTATAACGAGGTTTTCCAACTTTACAATGTTCCTACCATTAACCACGACCTGGCCGAGGATGACTTAGGATGGAAACCAGGTTTAAAAATTGCTGCCACTTACCTGTCACAGACCGCGACCACAATACCGGAGTAAACCGAGTTCGTAGGTCGCAATCTTTCGACCCACGAACAACCCACGAAGTTCGTTGAATATTTTTTATTTAAAAGGCGCTAGATAGGTTTACCCTATCCGAGCCCCGTTGGTTCCTGTGCTGTCACGTTTGGTAGGTCAACTTACTGACTGATGCGTGTGTCTAGAACCTCAACACACTAATTTTTATTCCCCCCATACGTTAACAAAAAACTTAACCTACAAGAAAATAAATAATTTTAAATCGTTCGAAAACCCGGACAGAAACGGCAGTCCGCTGCCAGAGTGACCCGCCGCAATTAAAAATGACCGCCCGGGACGCCCGCGTTCGCATGATTTTTAAAAGCATTTTAAATACATGGATTTTTCTATAAAGACCCCACCATTTTTTAACTCAAATTATTTTAATTCTAATCGAACATCAGAAAACAATTGAAAAGGATAAGTTTGCAATCAAAAATGGAATGATTAAATCTTCAGTTAACAAAAAAAAAAAAATGAATTCTCAAACAAAATTTTATTGCTGAAGTTTTTTTTATGTCATAGATTTTATATGGTGAAGTCAACGGCATTAATATCCTTCATATGAAAATAGATGACCTCCTTATTACTAGTAATGTTAGTAGTCTTGATAAAAGTAAAATTCCTAATTTTCTCGATCACTGATCGAGATTGCTCTCAATAAAAATTCCAGCCGTCCTTATATATTTAACGTGTAAGTTACGCAATAATTAAGTAAAATGAATAATATTCTTGACTAAATTATCAGTTACATATACATTATATTCCGCCATCTAAACGACGGCGCTGTCATCGTCGCACTTCATCATTAGGGCTGGATGTAGTCGGACGTCGAAGACGATTAGGAGAATTCGCTGATGTACGGGTATTAGCATATAAATTCATTCAAGACATATCAAGATCTAAGTCCATCGGGTCAGCGGCCAGTTGAGACCCAGAAATGGTCCTTCCAGCCTTACCGTACCAATGAATGTCATCATTGAATTTTCGTCTACGCAAATTCCTTGAAAATAAAATTACAACAGGTTAAAAAAAGTATACAATGTAGAATAAATAGCTAATACAATTCATGTCATATAATTCATATATTTTCTTGCACTGAAAATAAGAGCATGAAATTATTATATTCAAAACTGGATATGCAAAGAAACAGTAAAAAATAGAACTCTAGTTTGACAGTGTACCTACACGTTTTTCAGTAGCATAGGCAATAAAATCATCTCGCCATACTTCAGGGCTAATTCGCACACGCTGGAACATTACCTTAGGAGGCTTGTTATGAAATCTCTCACCGTGACCAAGGTCTTCCTCCATTTTTTGTAAATATTCAAGAAGATTATTGCCAGGACCTCTGTTGCTAACAATACTTCGTATTGGTTGTGTCACATGCTGATTCTTTGAACAGCTTGAGGTCCGTGCATGAATTACGTAAAGTCTCTTAAGTGGTGAGGTAGGTCAACTATGTAAAACAAAATAGTTTGTAATATTATTATTTCTATACCTAAAAAATACCAATTGTTATTCAACTTCAAAGTAAGAGCGAATGACATATGGATTGCCTGCGTTGGACTGCCTCTTGTATCGCTCCTCCTGTAAAATCAAGTTGCCGCACATTAGGTCCCTTTCTTCGCGGACGGTCACAATTAGATTTGCTCTTAACCCCTTCCTCCCCCAATATAATATAATTCCTATTCAACATTCCCAGGCCTTTCAGTCTTTCATTTATTCCCCTCGTTTCCTCTTTTTCCCATATTCTTACATAAATGCAAACTGAAGCGATGGAACCCAATAAGAATATCAAACTAGTCTTAGTCGAAAGTTCATAATCAAGTGTTGAAGAGATTCCTGTTAAATTTTTCGTTCAGAATTTACCCTTTTTAGTCCAAAATTTCACAATTCCCTGAATTTGTTGAATTCGTTGAATTCCGTGAAATCGGTGAATTCGTTCAATTGCGCGAATTGGTTGAATTCCGTGAATTTGTTGGATTCTTTGAATTTCCTGAATTCGTCGAATTTCGTGAATCTGTTGAATTTCGTGAATTCTTTGATTTCTGTGAATTCCTTGACTTACGTGAATTCCTTGTATTAATTAAATTCATTGAATTCGTAGATTTCTGTGAATTTCTTTAATTCGGTGAATATTTGGGATTCCGTAAATTCCTTTGATTACGGGCACTGATTCCGTGCATTGATTGAATTTCATGAATTTGCTGATGCCCGTCAATTCCTTGAATTCGGTGAATTTCTTCAATTCCGTGAATCCCTCGAACTCCGCCAGTTTCGTGAATTCCTTGAATTTCGAGAATTCTTTGACTTTCGTGAATTCCTTAAATTACATAAACCTGATGGGACTAAACGGACAACGGATTCGAATTCAGCGACCTCGAAAATATAAGACCCACCTAGTCTGGTCCGTGTTGCAAGGGTTTAGATTTTGCAGTCCTGTGATATCTTTGATATCCGCCGCATTGGTAGCACAAATTTTAAATTAATTATTAAATTATCTGATGTATTCTACTCACCAACAGAGTGAATGAAAAATACTGAGGTAATCAGCAGAGTCGGAATGGTAGTCCTCTGCATTCTAAAATAGTGGGACAAATTTCTTGAAGAATTTCTTGTAGATTCAAACAGATGACGAGATAAGCAATCGCAGCGTGTGCCGGATTTTATACTGAAGCCGTTATCTAGTTTTTTCCACATCATCGTGAATAATTGAAATATGCGTGGAATGTTACGTGATCTTGAAGTCTTCAGTTCAAGTTCAAGTATTCATTATACTCTCTTCCTGTTACGAGTTGGAGAGTCTTCAAAAAGCTGTTAAAATTGCACAAAATCTCCTTAAATTTAACCCTAACTTGAATTAGATCATTACGCCTATCCTTCATTACATTAAGAGGAAACCAAACAGTAACCCTTGCGTCACTCTCTCATCCTTTATATGCTCACAATAAGTGGAAGCGAGTGCCCAAATCCTAAATTGCTTCTCTCTTCTCCTCAATATAATAATTTGTGCTGAAGCTAAGAAACAAGCAAACTCCGCCTCGTCTTCATTCTTGTAGCATAAACAAAACAAAACTCATAACTCATCAATCCTTTCCAGAATCATTAAACCTTCTTCTATTAATGCACACTAACAGTAACAAAAACTCCTTGTTTCTAACTCACCCTTTTTCCAATATATTTTTGCTAAACTAAAGCGAAAATCACATAGACTCTTCATCACTTCAAATCATGATTCACGAATCAAGCGCATAGCTACTCACATTCCTTCTTTAGTCATCACTTTTACTAACCCGAAATTATCCAGGTTCGCTCGTTCCCTTTCCTTTTCCCACTCCACTTTGATCATGTTCCACCAAGCCTCCATCTTCTTCGTCTTTTCTCTTTCTCTAATCATCACGCTGGTCTTCTTCTCCTTTCTATCGCTAAGACGCTGCTGTCTCTCCACCTCTTTCTCTCTCTTTTCGTCAGCTGAGACTTCTTCCTCCAATAACTACTGTAGTCAGACTAGCGCCTCGTCCTAGTTAAAGCTCTCGCCACGCGCTGCTCCAGCGCTTCTATTCCTTGGCCCTTCCGGTTCATCCATTAACCTCAAACTGCCACGTGTCAGTTTTCACATTTTTGTTTTTCTCCTTTACTGCTGTATCCACTTCCACAATTCCACTTTCATCCTTTTGTAACCACCTCCTTTCCGTTTTTTCACCTCTCAACACACCTCATTCCCTCACAATCTTCTTTAACATGCAACAAAATGCCGCACCAATATCCCAGGAAGGTTTCCGGAAGTAGTTACATGTCCGCATATCCAGGAAGATTACCAAGGAAGGTTCCGGGAATGCTTGTAAGGAATTTAATTCTTTAAATTAATGAAATTTATATAATGCAAACATTTTCCACGAACATACCCGGAACCTTTCTTGATGCACCTTCCTTGATACGCGGATATTCATCTACTTTCGGGAACCTTCCTGGAACATTTTTTCGGAAAACTTTTTGCGAACATTTCGGAAACCTTCCTTGGGAATCTTCCTGGTTATGCGGAAATTAAGCTACTTCTCGGAATCATCCTTGAAAATTTTTCGGAATTCTCCGTACCTTACATTGGAATGTTCCAGGAATGTTCAGGGAAACTTTTGGCCTAACGCTGTAGACTTTTTTCTGAAAATGCTATGAAGGTTGAAAATATGGTTTTGTTTTAGTCGTAAATGATTCATTTGATAAATCTTTATCTAAAAATCAGGCAATTTAAAAATATTACATTAAACATCATACATAAGAAATAGGTAACAAGATTAGTGTTGCACGATTTTACGTCTTTTATTTAGAAAAAAACTGACTTCAATTGACATTGGAATTAAATACTACAACTCTTCGAATCTTGAAATTGAAAATTCCAAAAATAGCAAAATTTTAAACTAAATATTTTCGAAATTAAGCCTTTGATTCAAAAGAACTTTAGTTTCAAGGCCTCGCAATTTCAACTGTTCTAGAATGCGTACATATTCATGTTCAGTTTAATATTAATTGAAGCCTGACATTTTCAAAAGCTAGTAAAAAGGTTGAGTTTACAAATTGATTAGTAAAACAAATCAAACAAAACAATTTCGCATGGAAAACTATAATTTTTAAAAATGTTTTAGCGTAAATCATCTAGGGAACGGGCTTGGAAAAATTGCTTGCAAATTTCGCAAACGAACGTGACAAAGGTTTCGATACGAGATCAGTTCAAGCTAAAAAGCTTGGAAAAATTAATTGCAAATTTCGCAAAGAAACGTGACAAAGGTTTTGTTAGTGAAAAATCATCCCTCTGAATCAAAATTGGTTAAATTGTAATAATTACTAGTATTCGAGTTTTCAAAATAATTCCTAATTCAAAAGTAGAAAACTAAATGTATATAAACTGTATATAATATTTAAAAAAAAATGTATAAGCGTGTAGCAGATAAAAAATAGTAAGGTATAATGACATGACGCGATGGTGTACTATGTTTAACTCTATTCAAACAATAAGAAGGCTTTAATAAGGAATTGTTATCGTGACCAAGTTTGTTTGTACTTTTAAAATGCTGCCTTCTAAATTCTTGAACAAAATATTCACTAATTCTATAAATTAATTATGCATGTATATGGCTTAAAAGACTGCGAATAAATAATGGCCGGTCGTACGGGAAAATGTCACGAAAAAATATATAGTTTTTTCGAGGAAATTAGACGATCCTTATTTTTCGGATTTGAAAACAAGATTTTCTACGAATTTGATTTTTGTGCTTTGATTTAAAAAAAAACCCAAATTTTTTCTTTAAACCTCTATACTTTATGACTTAATTGAGATATGAATCGGTTTTCTCAAAAAACCAACACTTATATTTTTAGCCAATTTTTGGTTGAATTTATTGATCTTTTGCGATATCTTGCATCGTTTACGAGAAAAATTAAAAAATTATATTTCTAGAAAAAAAATTCTTTCAGGTCCAGGTATGACCTCAACCAATCGAAAATTTGACATGAAAAGGTCATGGCAAGGTCAACCGACGTGCAACAGGATTACTTGACTAGCATGCATTTTTTAAGGAAATGTCCTGATGAAGGTCCTGGTCAAAGTCAAGGTCAATGTCACCAATCGATCGGGAGCCGAAAGTACTACAACTCTTGCGTTGGATCTTTTCTTCAAAAATGCATGCCAGTCGGGTCACCCTGCTGACCTTCCCAGGTCAAATTTCCGATTGGTGAAGATCATATCTAGACGTAAGATTTTCCGCTCTCTCAGTTCCTGGGATCAAAAATAGGGGTTCCTATTTGAAAAAATCAATTTGACCTTGAAATTACCGTGAAGGTCATGTTCAAGGTCAAAGTGAAGGTCACCATTGAATTTGCCGTTGAAATTGACTTCAAGCATGACCTTGACAAATTGTTAAATTTCCCACAACAATATTGAAAACTATAGTAGAACAAGAATCAATAATTTAAAATTAATCATGAGTAATTGGCCGATTAAATTCAGAAACAATAAAGAAGACAGTCCCGTGCATTTTTCCGATGAATTAAAAAGATTCAAGAGGGGATTCAAAATAAACGACCGCGATATTTTAAAAAATTTGGACGCACGACTGATCGAAGATGCTAATGATTGGTGCGAAATACATAAAAATTATTCGAGATGTGTATCGGAATAACCGAAGATTTTAAAAACGCTTATACCGACGAAAGGCTCGCGAAAGAAATAAAACTGATGCTAGCCAAATAAACAATTTGAGGGCAAGTCTTACTGTTTTATTACTGTATCTAAAATTGAGGACAAAAGTGAACAAAAGCGTAATAACGCTACCAGGTATAAAGATTATTCGGAGAATAATCAAGATTTGAGGGAAAATAAAAATAATGAAAAGAATAACCAAAGTCTAAACAATCAGAGCGAAAATCAATATAAAATAGATTTTTATTTTCACTATTCGGATTCCCATTCCCACCTTTTCTAAATCAATATCAGCCAAATTCCAGACCTGACTTCAGATCAAGATTTCCACCTGGTTCCCAATCCAATTTTGAACCTAGATTTTAACCAAAGTACCAACACAGATTCACAAACAATAGACCCAGATATCCTTACAACGCCTACAACCAAATGTTACCAATGCTTAATCAAATGACGTTAGGCTCGGATCAAGGTCAAGGTAACCCAATGATCGAATTCCCAACAGAAAAAGCAGAAAATAACTCAGGAAATAATAACGGTAAAAAAAGTTTCGAAAAATCGAATTTCGGTAATAAAAATTAAATATCGGGTAATGATAATAACAAAGACTCACAAGACAAGTCCTCACTAAAAAAATAGGAGGCTAACGGAATCGCGAATAAAAATACAAATACCATAAACTTTTATCATCGTGCTTTACCAGCCATTTCAAAACAGAGTGCCCGTATTATACAAACCAGGGAAACTGGAGCGGCGGGTATTAGGACTAAAAATAGTACAACCTCATTCCGAAACGCCAGATTTTTCAAATTCGGATAAAGATGAGATAACAGAAACTCGTTTCCATCTAATGACTAAATTCGAAAACAAACTGTTTCGAGTTTCAGTGTACACAGGTGCCACATATTCTTACGTGGGCAAGGACTTATTGGAAAAAATATTCAAACGACTTAATTTTGGAACCAGTTTCGCGAAAATTAATGGTCGCGAACGGAGAAACCGTTGATATAGTTGGACGAGTAGTAGTTCCAATTATAATCGGAAAACACACAAAATACTTCATGTTTAGGCTAGTTCTAAAATTAAAATCCGTAGGTGTTTTAGGAAGAGACATGATACAATCGTCACGGATGACCCTAGACTATGAATATAATGACAGGAACCCGAAATTCGAAGGTAGCGAAATCCCCCGAGTACCCCTCAATCCTAGCCAATCATCAAAAATAGAAAGGGCCAAAATTCCTATAAAAAAACCATACGAAAGAAATCTCACGCTTAAAAAGCATCCCTACGAGCAACAAATTCCAACCCCTAGAAAGCATCCCCACCCAAGATACTAGCGACAACTCAAACACACAATAGTAATTATGAGAAAACATATAGGGATAGCGATAGTAATCTTCGGAAAAATAAAAAAACTTACTAAGACACAAAATTCGAAAGAGGAATCTCAAAAAGCAAATGAGATATCGAAAGTTGATAACGAAAATCAATGGATAAATTTAAAAAATAATGCATTAAGATTAAATAATATTTCGGATAGGTTAGCAAGATCGACGAGCAAAATAATTTGTTCGCCAGAATATTGCAAAGTTACTGTTCGCCTTAACGAAAGCCAATAATCACCATTAGAAAAACTTATAGAAAAACGTTTAGAAAACAAAATAAAAGTATATAAGCGAAAATAACATAGGGCGACTCACCTAACAAAACATAAAATTGACGTCCAGGGCCACGATTCCATTAAACAACGATATTACCACGTGGCCAAAAAATTAAAGAAATAATGTGTCAAACCCTAGATAAATTATTAGAACAGGATATAATAAAACCCTCCTGTTATGATTGGTTAAACCCTAAAGTTATGATGAAAAATAATATTACAAAAAATTACCTCGATTTAGAATTATTTAGAATTAGCTTGTTTACAAATGCCATTAGACGAAAACTCAAAACCAGTAACAAAATCCACAGTCCCTAGAAAAGGCATGTACAAATTTAAAAGGATGTCATTTGGTTTAACTAATGCTCCAGCCACTTTCCAGAGACTTATGGACAAAAATATTACTCCAGACTTGAGATCAACTGTTTCTTGTTATTTAGACGACATAGTAATTGTAAATCAAAATTCTAATAACCATTTATTATACAAATATGAGTGCTGCTGCTCGGAGATTAAATATTTAGGTTTTAAGGTTAACGACAAAGGACTCCAAATAGACGATGAAAAAATTCAAACAATCCTCGAATCCCCTAAACCTAAAAATATTAAACAATTACAGCGCATAATAGGGATGGCAAGGTGGTACGGAAAATTCATCCCAAACTTTGCCAAAATAACAGAACCAATGGATAGATCATTGAAAAAATATCAAATATGGGACTGGCGATTGGGGAATAGAATAAAATAAGACTTTCCAATAAATTAAAGACCATTTTACGTCAGCACCTGTATTAAACTGCTCAGATTTTGCGCAACCCTTACAACTCGAAAACGACGCGAGTAACACGGGGTTGAGAGCCGTACTTACGCAAACAGTCGTACCCAAAAAATTACGAATACAGGTTTCAAAAGAAAATCACGATGGCATACAGACAGGACATTTAGGTTCCGAAAAGATGCTCGCGGGAATTTTGAATTACTACTTCTGGCCAGGGATGTATTCCGAAATAATCAAATACGTCAAAAAAAATTTTAGGTTTGTCAAAGAACCAAACCGAAAAACCAATCGAAAATAGGGCTTATGGGATAAAGAATCGTCGAAGAACCATGGACCATGATTGCTGCAGATATCATGGGTTCATTACCGATTTCAGAAAAGAGAAAAACCCAATATTTATTAGTTTTTCTAGATATTTTCACAAAATTGGGAGAGATAATTCCGATAAGAAAAGCTTACTGGATCACAATAGAGTCATAATTCGACAAACGTGTCATCTCGCGTTAGGGAACACTGCGGATTCTCCACACCGACAATGGTACAGAATTTTTCAATAAAACTTTAAGAGTTTTAACCGAAAAAGAAACATGCAGAAAATGACCACTCCATATGGGACGAACACATCGACGATTTACAGTTCGCAATAAGCAATAGTTCAAATTCATCGACCAAATTCACCCCAGCGTTCTTGAACCTAGGTCACGAATTAGATTCACTCCAATACCTCCGCAGAAACATAGAAACCGATAGCGATATCAAATTTAAAAACGTAGATAGATGGACAGATAGATTAAGATTGGCTAGATTAGATTAAAAAAAATTTTCGCTACTGCTTATTAATTATTGCAATCATATTCAGCGGAAAACTTTAGCACAGGGACCCTTAATCTGCAATTAGATTAATTGGCTAGATAGATTAGATTGGCTTTCCACATGCCAGATAAAAATCATAAAATCTAAACTCGAAAAGAATCTAGATCAGGCAAATAACGAAGAAGCGAGTGATTATAATCTGAGGAGAAAACCAGTAGAGTACGAAGGTCCTTTCATAATTAGAAAGAAAATTTCCTCGACGATTTATATATTAAAAAATCTCAAAGGCAAGAGTATAGGCGAATGGAATATAAACGATTTTAACTTGGAGAACGCAAATATTGATAATGAGAAGTAGGCGTTTGAAATACTAGGAATTAGGTTAGAAGATTTAGATTTAAGCAAAGGCAAAATGGCAAGGGATCAATAGCATTACAAAATAGAAGCCGACTCAAAACTCAAAACTGACTCAATCGACCCTTAGTAATCTAACTTACTGCATCTTAAGAACAAATAAGACAGTAAGAATTTTTACTTTTCAGACCATGGATTCCAGAAATAAATGTTCATACTGCCAGAACCTCATCTTCGAGGCAACAATGGGATAACATCATATAAAATGTGAAGCAAAAAGACAATTGAGAATTGCCTGAATACCGGAAAAGGATATAAAATACCACCCCCACCGCCACATTGGGGGCTGGCTCAAAAACATCGCCGATAGTGAGATTCATCCAGCAGAAGAAGAGGGTGCTGTAGGTGGCGTGGAACCGGAGGAAGAGGGAGCCATCGGGGGCGAAACAAATCAGCCTTTCGATTTCGAAGAAAACTACGGTGGAGGTTACGCAGTACCAGAAGAATCAAAGCCAAAACAAGAAAAGAAATACAGCCACGAATTAAATGAAAAATTCGGGGAATTAACATTGGAATATGAACAAAAGGCCTACTGCCGAAGCAGAAAATTAGACGAAGATTTTATGAACAATTCTCCGAATTGATAAAATAAGAAAAAGAAGAGGAAATAAAACGAAAAAAAAATGAATAGGAGAAAGGAAGTTTTTGGGCAACCACCGTCAGAATAATAAGGGAAAACGCAAGAAAACGCGCAGAGGAAGAAAACAGGAAGGAAGCAGAGAAATCTGACAAAGGAAAAACATCACGGAGGAATAGTGCACATGTAGAGAGAGGAGGAACCAAGAAGCACAGGAAATCGTGTTGCAGTAACAAAAAAAAGCAGAAGCGGAGAAAGATGAAAATTGGAACTACTCTACTTGATGGAAGTTATACTTTTCTTTGAATTGTTCAATTTTTCTTTTCCTTCGCATTGGAGCCCTACCCAATTCCAGTCACTTTTGTTCTTAACTCTTGAAACCATACAACGCAATTCTGGAATCATCTTTCACGAGACACATCGGCGTATCAATTGGAACCCTTGCATTATAACAAGTACTCCATGCAATGCGAAAGGCTGCAATAAGAGCAAAACTTTTCACGCATAACGAAAATCGCCGAGAACACCATACTCTTTACGAATAACCTCAGAGAAATTATGAAGAAACTTAAATTACAATTTTGTGGTAAATTAATACAAATACAAATCTACATAACACATGACTCTTTTTGCGATGACAGACCCTTTAGGTAAAGAGAAAACTATACAACTTCAAAAGATGACGGGCAAACTTATGTGCAGGGGTTTGGGAATACATTAACAAAAAAATCCTTAAATTACTCAACATTAGCGAAAATG
This sequence comes from Andricus coriarius, assembly GCA_932066315.1. Classification (NCBI taxonomy): domain Eukaryota; kingdom Metazoa; phylum Arthropoda; class Insecta; order Hymenoptera; family Cynipidae; genus Andricus; species Andricus coriarius. Next base: position 15,717 of record CAKNWT010328063.1, on the reverse strand, counting down.
ACACTAACCCAGAAAGGAAAACAACGGATGATACTATAGAAATAGACCTATACATAGACTCTCAAACAATCATAGAATTGGACAGAGAACTTGACCAAGCTTCAGGTATACACCCAGGCCCCCACGGGGGAGGGGGGTGTAACAGATCTCTTAAGCCGTATTCAGACGAGCGATTCCCGGTTCCGATTACGGTTACGATTGGAACCGTCGACCAATCAGCGCGCAGCACGATCCGGTCCCGGTTCGGGTTGAACGTTTAGATTTGTCTCTATTTTCAACTGCGGCGATTTCGACCGGGCCACATTCGTCGCTGATCGTAGCTAATCACAGCGGTCGATGAAGTCACGTGACTAGTCAGATGTTCTCGCTGCCTTGCAAAAATACTCGCAGGCGTCGTGTTCCGTGCGCATGAACCGGACCGTCAATCGTCACCTTAGTTGGAACCGGGAACCGCGCGTCTGAATACGGCTTTACACCGGATGCACCGGACGGTGGCCCGTTCCGTCGTCAGTCGTGCCTAGCACTCTCAAGTGAAAACCCGTCTCGTTATCCCACCCTACGCTCTACTCTAGGGGCACTCCTCTAACCGACTCCACCAAGGTCACATTTAGGTCCACCATCACACGCCGGGCCTTTCGGCCTCTACGACAATCTGTCAGCCTTTGGTCACGAGCCGCCAGATTTCGAAGATCCTGTAAGTGACAATAAAGGCTACGTTATCTTTTAACTCGATCTCTCTTGCTTGTGTTCTGCCATTTTCTCTGCTTTCCACATCATCATTTACCTTTTTGACATTACCCCCGTAATATACTAAACGCGTGGCCCATTCCCTCTTTCCCAGCCAGTCTTCTAGTTCCGTTGATGCAAGCGTCTTTTGGTCTTTTGATTCATCTTCGGTTTTAGCCTTCGATTGTAAAAAGTCAAACCTCTCACTGCATCAGAAACTGCAGAATTGTTGGTCCAAGGGTCGGACTTCTCAGAGATATTTTTACGAAGGGAGGCAACCATTTCAATCAGATCTTAGGGCTTAGAGGCAACATGAATGTAAATGTTCCTCCTTGTCCTGGAATGGCTATCATCTCTCAGGGGGTGCCTGCTTTTTATGATTGGTCCTTATGTCGCTTCCTCCTCTTCTTCTGCTGAAGCTCTGGGTTTTTGTGGCAGCAAGACATCCTTGAGTCAATTCGTTCACTCAATGTGAACGTGTCAGCATTTCGTCATCGTCCTTCCATTTAAATTATTTTCAGCACCCCGAACTCTACGGCTATCGGCACTGTTTGCCGACCCATTGTCTGATGTTATTCGCGTTCGATCATTTTGATCCACATCTGCACATAGACCCTTACTCTACAATACATTTTCATTGAGATTTAAATGTAAAAATAGGACTCTAATTTTACAGTGCACCTACATGTTTTTCATCAGCATGGTCAATCAAATTTTCTAGCCATACTTGAGGGCTAACTCGCGCACGCTGGAACATTCTCTTGGAAGGCCATTCATCAATGGGACAACAAAATAATGATCTTTTCTTGCTTTTGAGAGGACAAACTCATGCTGCATTAGTATTTCCTTAGCGGCACCAAGAAATTCTTCCATTTCTTCTATTAACATAGGAAGACCATTTCCAAGACCTCCACTGCTACTAGGTCCATGTAAACATAATTCTGTAAAATTATTATTCAATATGATAATCATAAATTCAGGAAATAATGGTAAATAATTAAGTCCTATTTAATATTCCCGGCCTTTTCAGTTTCCCCCTGTTCCCCTCTTTTTCCGCTATTCCACAGTAATGCCAACTGAAGTAACAGAACCCAGTAAGAAAATTAAACTAGTTTGAGTCGAAAGTTCATAATTTTGTGTTAAAAAGATTACTGTTGCATTTTTGGTTCAGAGTTTACCATTTTACATACATGAATAGAAAAAAGCGACAAAATCGAGTACAAAGCACGAGATACGTGATGAGGATGTGTTCGTTAAAGCCGAAGGAGCTTTAACAAAAGAGAATTCACAATCACCAAATTACAGTAGTCGATGCTTTGGCCTTTAATTTTAAAAGGCCTGTCCACAAATTTCATTTTTTTAAATAATGTTTAGAAGGTTCTGCAAGCCCCATGAAGCTTAATAGATATTCATAAGAAAAACACAGGTTTCTTTTAATTTTATACAGAATCGTCAATATTATGTTAATCGATTTGATACTTAAGATTTTTCTTCAAAATTAGCAATAGAATACAGATTGGGTTAGCAAAAAGTGAGCCACCAAAGGTGAGCCGAAAATTGAAACTTCGATTAGTTTAGATATTTGCCAATTCAGTAGTGGAATTAAACTGATTGCTTTAAACAAATACATAAATTTATTTAGGACTGTATATAATAATTAACGAAATGTTATCAAAACGGAAAACGTGAAAACCAGAAAAGTTTGAAAAATAACGTGATGGTGTAGCATTCTCATATCTCTTGAACAAATAAGGTCATATTGTGTGATTGTGAACGTGACGCTGCCTGCCTCAATTGAAAAACACTTTTAACTTTATTCTGTCAATAATGGAAAATGTTTTCGCATTGTAAATCCGCTAAGTCATGCATCCGGGATCATGATACGTTATTTACAATTTATTGCTCAAAACTAGAACAATAAGAAACATTTTCACAACTCATCTATTTTGGCTTACTTTAATCACGATAGAAATAATATTTTTAATAAATGAATTTCAAAAGTTTAAACACTTAACAATGACTCAATAATTTATAAAAAATTGAAAGAAATTGTAAATGATAAAGCTATACCCCCAGATTTCGACAATACCAACACAGAATAGAAATTAATTTAAACAAGCATTTGATTTAATTAGCCATGCAAAAATAAATAAACCAGACGTGCGGTTAGGTCTCCACAATCCACAGGTGCAGCCATACCCAGGATCAACTGGCCATTTTCAGGATCTACCAGTTTTCCTCGATGGGAAACTAAAAGAAAATGTATGATCCCTTGCAAGAAAATATTAGTTGAAAGGGTTTGGTTCATAAATCTGAACCTCGAGGGCCCTAATTTTTTCTGCTGGGTAAGAAGCAACTCTTGAGACACTTCGAATCAGGTAAAGGATAAGGATCCTTCTTAACAGTTCTGTGTCAAATCTTTGTAGATCCGACCTATTGGCCCGCGATCGCTAGTGAATATAGAATCTACCTTTGGAGACCCTTGGACTAGATAATAGGGAAAAATTATGTTTTTACTGACACTTAGAAAAATGTTGGCTCATGACTGACTAGCCAGCATCCAATAAACGCTCGAAAAGACAGTCTAGGTTAGGCGGTCTAGGCAATTCCCTACCAAATCAAATCCTATCAAATCGGTTAAGAAACACGACCTCAGTTCTTAAGCAAAAATTAATTACAAATTTTAATTATCAGATTTATTCTACTTACCAACAGATTGAATGAAAAATAATGTGGTAATCAGCAGAGTCAGAATGGGGGTGTTCATCTTCGCAGAATAGTGGGGCCAATCTCTTGTAAAATTTCTTGTAAATTAAAACAGATTGCGAGAGGAATAATCGCCACGTTTGGCGTCTTATATACTAAAACTATTATCTACTTTTTCCCACATCATCGTGAATAGTTGAAAGAAACGCCGCATAAGGTACATACAGTTTTTATTGTTTGCTTGAATCATTTTCATGTGCGTGGAATATTGCATGATATTGAAGCCTTCAGTTATTTGTCAATATTGCATATACATAATGTAGACTTATTTCTGAAAATACCAAGAAGGTTGAAAAAATTCTTGGAGATCTCTTCTCACTGCCAATACCGTTATCGGTATTTGGCTTCCGACTTGGAGGGTTTGGAGAAATATCGCCGGATTCCATCATCACGGGTTTTGTAACACTCGATACATTTGGGTACTTAATCTTATGACAATTGTTAGTATTAAAGCCAGAAGTTCTAGTTAAACAAAAAAAGCACTCATCTTGACTGGAAGGCTCACGCCATAACATTGATGTTTTAAAAGGCATTGATGTAACTGAAGTTTTGGCATTATTCCAGCGTCTGAAAGTCTCAACACATGATTTGCAAGCTTTGTGTAGAACCCAAGATTTATATTGGCTAGAAATCGATATCTCGAAGTAATTTTTGCAAAATGTTTTGACATTCTCATTGATATCAATTTTCTGCTTCGAAATCATGAAACGTCCGCAAATGTAGCAAAAACTGTCCAGATCATTTAAACACTTCAGGGAGTCCATCATGAAGAAAAAGTAGCCGTGAAAAGGACTGATAGAAAATACTGGAAAATATTGAAGGTTGACGTGAAAACGGCTGATTAGAAACCCCGAAAACCCCAAACCCTGTTTGACAAGGATCATGCTAATTAGACAAAAAGCAGACAGCCTTTTTGTCCATGCATTTGACCTAATAAAAAGCAGTATTAGATGTCCTAAAATCGCTTTTCCCTCGATGCATCTTTTTACCAGGTATATCACTTTTCGGCATTAGATCATTAGATCCATACCTGTGAAAAAATTATCAAAATATACAAGGTGATTTTTACCTAATAACTCTCGGGTAAGATCTTTTACTATTTCTCCAACTCAGGCAACTACTGATCAAGGACAATGGTTTCATTATAAACCAATTTCTTCTCTCACAGACACCGCTCCTATCGAATTTTTGGTACCTGGTCATGGAGATAAGTAACTTAAATTGGCTCACCATATCTTAAGTATTCGTACTAAAATAGTTAATACAGAAAAACCTGGTGCGGATACTGATCCCGACACTACTCCAAGTACTCTCAATAATTTTTTGCATTCCATGTTCAACCAAGTTGATGTTTACTCCAAAACTTGTTTTGCATCCAAACGATGCTCACGCGTACAGAGCTTACATTA
>CAKNWT010328062.1:0-15116 GCA_932066315.1 Andricus coriarius | reverse complement strand
GAACTGATGGGACCAAACGGACAACGGATTTGAATTCAGCGACCCCGGAAACCTATTGGTACCCTGACTTAATTTATTTGCAATGAATGCTTGAGCGAAAATTCACATTACTGGATAAACTATTTTAAATTTGTCAAAAGGAATAATTCTTCAACTGGAATAGATATGAATTTTTAACCAAAAAGGTGAACTTTCAACAAAGGTGTTTAACTGTCAACGAAGTAGTTTTATTTTTTACAAAAAGATGAATTTTCAACTAAAATTATGAATATTTAACTGGAATACTTGAAATTTCAAACAAAAAGTGGAATTTTAAACCAAAAAAATAAATTTTTAATCAGGAAGATTAATTTTCTACCAAAAAGCCGATTTTTTCAATAAAAGACATGAATTTTCAACGAAATAGTTGAATTTTCAAATTAAAAAAATTCAACCAAATAGTTGAGTTTTGAACTAAAAAAGATAAACTTTCAACCAAAAATGGAATAGTTGAATTGTCAGTGGAAAAAAATTTATTTTCAACCAAACTGCCATACATTTGAACTAGAATAATGGAACTTCAAATGGAATAGTTATATTTTAAACAAAAAAGATCAATTTTTAACTAAAATGGTGAATCTTCAACTGGAGTAGTTGAATTTCCAACCAAAAAGATCAATTTTCAACTAAGAAGATGCACTTCTACCAAAAATGATGAATTTTCAATTAAAATGATGGAATATTTAATTTGAATAGTTACATTTTCAGTAAAAAAAAAAATAATTTTCAACTAGAAAAAAGTAATTTTGAAAGCAATAGTTGCATTTTTAAATAAAAAAGATGAATTTCTAACTAAAATTATGAATCTTTATCTGAAATAGCGGATTTGAGGGCTTGACGTTAATTCGGAGTATTCGGCTAAGATTCTGGAATACCGATCAGATTTGTCAATTAAACTCAACCCGAATACCGGGGCGCGCTATAAAAAACCATGGACGCTTAAACCGGTACTTACGTCGACAAGCCAAGATTGGTGCCAATATGGCACTAGTTTGAAATGTGTAAGCAAGTCTGCCCCTATAATAGGGTTAGGAATTGCCGCAATAATGAAATTCCAGGAAATGTCTCTGCGGAGGTTAAAATCTATGCGTAAGCGTTCATTACCGTAGGTTTTTACCCTGGTGTCACGAGAAACGCGATGGGAATGTTTTCGTTAAAGCCGAAGGAGCTTTAACAAAAGAGAATTCACAATCACTCAATTTGAGTTGCCTATGATGATTCGGGATTGGCGCAGAACCAGCACTAAGCGTATAAGAAAAGTGTAACCAGCGAAAGAAGCTATAATTATTATTTAATTATTATCATTATTTAAAAATGATTACTTAGAGCTAATTCAAATTAATTTCAATTAAATAAAGCTTATATATAATGAATCGTCTTTAGGCTATGGCGGCCGGCTACCAACTGCTGGAGCGGGTGCGCGAACGGGAGAAGAGAGTGTAGCGAGAAGAACCGAGAGTACTGCGCCAGAGAGGAAACTCACGGGTCCAGCGCGTAACACGGCGAGTTCGAATAGATCGGAAACTCGGATGGCGAAAGTCGGCATAGACTATATGGAAGGGGATGGCAACTCGCCTGGTGTTATGCCCAAATTTGACCTAGCTTTCCTGTCGATAATTCTCTGCTCGCTGATTGGACATCAGAACGGGATCGTTGTTGCCGTTGATTCGTTGAGACGAAAACCATTAAAAGGAATTTATTTGAAATAAATAACACTAGATTTAACAGTTAATGGTTTACAATTCATTAATAATGAGTTTTCACCGTCACTCTTTCAACTTCACAAATTGTTTGTTTCGTGGTAAACAAAAATAGCAAATCACTTAATGCATAATCGTTTATAATTGTTTATAACGCGGCGTCCCGCTTCACGTTTAATAAATAAGGTTGTTTTTAATTGTTTATAATTTACAATAGTTTACATGATTTTCCTAAGTCCAAGCTTAATCAGAAAAGGTATAAGTCCAAAAGACTTAATTTACAATAGTGAGTGTCGCAGGTTTAGTATTTAATATGCGGTTCGGAGATACAAAAATCTGGCGTTTTTCAGTTGTGCGCACATTTTTATAAACAATGTTTAGGGTGGAGTATTTTCCCACTTTACCTTTTCAGCCAAACAAATCGCTGACGTCATGGAATTTAATAGTCATTTTAACAATTAGAAATTAGGTCGCATGGCTCCGCCTATTAGATTTAAGACGCAATATGACTCACTCGTTGATTGACATTTCTAAACAACTTCGGTCCAAAGTCCAAATTGTGACCGGATGTTTACAATATGATTTCCTGTCAAAAGCTGTTCTAGGGCACGTTCTGTTACTAAAAATAGCTCAATGGGTCATCTTTGGGAATGCTGAGATCTAACCTATTTCTTATTTCGTAGTAGTTTATAAGTATTTCCCTGATATCGAATTAAATCCATAATTCTAATTCTTATTATTATTTCAGGACAGAGAGAGAGAGAGAGAGAGAGAGAGAGTATTAAATAACGAGTATTTTTTCTAAATTATTCTTAATCTTTATTTTTAACTAATAGTTATTATTTCAACTTTTAATTCTTATTTGAATTTGAATAAACATCGATCAATCGATATATCGAATCGATACCTCGCTAGTCGATACTAATTTCCGAGATACACTTCATGTAACTAAACGTATATATTTTGAGGGCTCTCAGACCCCAAAATCTATATCGTTATACCTGGCGCGAATATACACTGTTAGTCGCTACAAAAGTGGTCTTAATACCCCCACTACGCCACTCAGCGGAGTGGAACTGGCGAGCGAGTCTCTGATCTATATGTATGCGACCCGTGGTCAAGTAGGCAACGGAAGCGGGACGGAGTTTCCTCCTGCTCAGATCAATTCAGTCACTGCTGGTGTAAGCAGTAGTCTCTAGCCATGTCAGGCTCTTACTCTTTATCTTGGCGCTAGTACGCGCAATGTACCTAGCTTAATAAATGTATTTTAGTATGTAACTAAAGTGTTGTGACTTATTCTTGCCACATGTTGAAGAGGTTGTAGGCCGCATTCTACAAGTTATTGTTAAATATAACAACTACCTACAATTGGTGACCCCGACGTGATGGCGTCGTTATTATCATGTGGCTTCAAAGCACTTAATTGTCACATTTGAGAGGCTACACCAACACCAGTCATGGAATTTGAGTACTATTTAATGGAAGGACAATTGCCAGTTTATTCACGAAACAATTTTACCAAGGATTTTGGCTGGAATATTGGAAAAGATTTTGGATCAGGAGATCCTTTGTTCGGTGTGGGCTCTCGCCATTATTTTTTTGACGTCTTTCAACGTTCTTCAGGATTTTTGTCTCACATCTAACGTATTTTTGGAAAGTTGAATGCAGGATAAATGGAATTTTTCTCCAGGTATAACTTCAACGTCTACTTCAACCGAAGATTTCTCTAGGTATAAATATTGTGCTTCCTAGTTTTTAAGCGGAACAGTGTGGTTTTTGCGCGTTCGTGAAGTATTACGATATACGTATTAGAGCAGCGTGGTGGAAGTATAACGATATACGTATTACAGTCGCGTGGTTGAAGTGTAGCGATATACGTATTAGAGCCGCGTGGTGGAAATGTAACGATATACGTATTAGAGCCGTGTGGTTGAAGTGTAGCGATATACGTATTAGAGCCGTGAGGTGATTTTCTCCTTGCTGAAATCCAAACGCGGATATTTTTCTGCAAAGTAATTTAGCCCGAGTGACGTCAGGGAAATTTCAATGTAAAATTTTAAGGGAATTATTTTATTTTTTCTTTCCTGCAAACTTGTCATGGACGCGAATTTTAAATTTACTTATTTTTATGGAGTGTAAAAACAAGTTTATTACTAAACAATTTAATTCAATTCGCGGAACACCTTTGTCTACGCATACGTATGCGACGTGCGTGTAACTTAACCTCCATGTGTCATCAAGCGACATTGTTCACTGCTCCGATCCGTTTATTAACGCTTATAAATGCGTCAATCAACGTCTCAAATGATATGTACGCTAGAAATAAAATTGATCGCGCCTTTGTAAAAAATTATTGCGTGACAATTTAACATTTTCTTATTTTTTGAAATACTGAGGGATACGAACGTTTTGGTGACATTTTGACGGTTCCTGATCTTTTCAATTAATCCTGCTGGTTCGTGCCGTCGTATTTAAGGAAAATTATTCCTTTATATTTTTATTCAGTTCCGATCCTAACAAAATGCCGGATTCGGACATCAATGCCGTTCCTCCGGGAGATCAGCCCACCGGGAATGAGCAGCTTGCTCAAGCAATTTTACAACTATCTGCAACACAGGACCGCGTAGACGCATCACAAAGGGTTCCTAAAATCCCTAAATTCTTTCGTCAGGATCCATCATTATGGTTCCTTCAAGTCGAATCCTCCTTTGCAACCTCACAGATGACTGCTGAGAGAACTCAGGCAGATTACGTTGTCGCGAATCTCGATTTCCAAATCGTGGCCCACATCAAGGATATTTTATCGATATCCCCGAGTCCTCCGGACATTTACACGTGAATTAAAAATCGAATTATATCAGGTTTTTCCGCCTCTCCTGAAAGTCGACTGCGTCAGTTATTGAAAGGCGAAGTCCTTTCAGACGGGAAACCTTCAGTTATTTTAAATCGTCTACGATGCTTAAATGACAATACCTGTAGCGAAGAGATTATAAAAAGCATTTTTCTCGATCAATTGCCGAATCATATTAAGGCAATCCTGGCAATGTCCAACGTGGACAGCCTAGCTGATTTAGCGAGAATGGCCGACAAGATCACTGAGGCTGCGGGGCCAGGTAGTCTGAATATCTCTTCCGTATCTTCTCCTGAATCGCTAAACAAACTTAATACCTTTGCTGCTGTTTCCGGTGCATCGTCGGAAAATCTAGAAGCGAAAGTAAATCGCTTAACTGAGCTACTAGAAAAGCTAACAAAGCAACTGAATCAGCCTTATTTTAGCAGATCACGTGGACGTGGGCGTAGTCGTTCGAAATCTCAAAATCGGAATCCACGCGATCGTTCCAAAAGCAGAGATTCTAAGGGTCTATGTTTCTACCATGGAAAATACGGTGAAAAGGCTCATCGGTGCCAGAAACCGTACGCATGGGTTCAACCATCTACGTCATCGGAAAATTAACAGAGCCTCCCCGCGTGGAGACAGCGGGTTCTGGCGAAGTCACTTCCAAACGTCTTCACATCCGTGACCGTAACTCCGGATTTGTCTTTCTCATTGACACCGGCTCTGATCTCTCTCTACTACCAGTAGATAAAAAGTTAAAAGCCACGCCAAGCGACGGCGTGTTGTACGCGGTAAATGACACGCGTATTACCACGTATGGAACGAAACGAATTTCGCCCAATCTCAACCTTCGTCGCGACTTTTCATGGAACTTCTGCGTAGCCGAGGTACCGTATCCAATAATTGGAGCCGACCTCCTGGCACACTACCATTTAGTTCCATTTCTTCTTCAGTCTAGGTTAATAGATACTACTACCGGCTGTAGTTCTTTAGGATTCGTAAAAAGCGGGAGCATCTTTGGCGAGAGCAGTTTGGATAGATCCGAACCTTTTGCGAAAATTTTGGCCGACTTTCCAGAGATCACGGGAGTCTCTCAATCGTCTGACCTGGTTGTGCGTGACGTTCCGCACCACATCGAGACTAAGGGTCCCCCGATTGCCGAACGTGCTAGACGTTTGTCGCATTTGTCGCCCTTCCAGCAGTCCATGGGCAGCACCCATTCACATGACTCTAAAAAAAGATGGTGAATGGAGAATTTGTGGAGATTTTCGCTGGCTAAATGCCGTCACTATTCCAGACAAATACCCAGTTCCTCATCTTCATGACTTTTCGGCAAATTTGCATGGCCAATCAGTCTTCTCGAAGCTAGATCTGTTAAAGGCCTACCATCAAATTCCGATAGCTCCTGAGGATATACCGAAAACGGCGGTAATTACACCGTTCGGATTATTTGAATACACTGTCATGACCTTCAGATTACGCAATGCGGGCCAGTCCTTCCAAAGGTACATTTTTCTTGCCCTAGGCGATCTCGACTACGTTTTTGCCTACGTCGACGACAGTCTCGTTGCTTCCTCAAACGATGAGGAACACCAGAAACACCTCAGGGTAGTTTTTCAGCGACTCAAGGACTTTGCGTTGCGCATAAATATCAGTAAATGCCATTTCGGCAAATCTGAACTAGAATTTCTAGGTCATTTGGTAAATTAAAACGGTTTCAAATCAACCACTGAGAAAGTGGAAGCAATAAAGCAGTTTCCGAAGCCACGCACTATCGTTGAATTGCGCAGATTCCTAGGCCTAGTGAACTTCTTTTGGCGCAGCTTACCTCAAGCCGCTCAGGTTCAAGCACCTTTGAACGGTTACCTTTCCGACTCACGTAAGAACGATCGTCGGGAGATCGAGTGGACTCAGGAGGCAGAAGAGGCGTTTGTAAAGGTTAAGAATGACCTTGCCAACGCGACGCTGCTGGCACACCCTTCGCCTGATTCATGGAAACCATTGGCCTTCTTTTCAAGGAAGTTCACACCTGCACAACGAGCGTACAGCGCGTATGATCGCGAGCTCACGGCAGTTTTTGAGGCAATTAGGTATTTTCGATCCTTTCTGGAAGGCCAAGACTTCAAAGTGACCACCGATCACAAGGCGCTAATTTATGCGTTTACCCAACGATCTGAAAAGGCATCTCCGCGCCAGCAAAGGCAACTTGCGTTTATTTTGCAGTACACAACGCGAATGGAATATCTACCAGGCGTGGACAACGTTGTGGCCGATTCTCTCTCGAGAATTGAGACGATACGACTACCCACCGAGTGGAGCCTTATCGAACTCGCTCAAGCTCAAGACAATGACCAAGAATTAAAGCGCATTATTGTTGATCCAAATTGTTCACTGAACTAGAATAAAATTAAATGGGGTCCTGAACATACATCGCTTTACTGTGATTTAACAGGCGAAACTCTTCGCTCTTTCATACCCGACACGCTGTGAAAACGCGTATTTAGTCTTTCTCACGACCCGGCACATCCAAGTAAAAAGGTCTCTGATCGGCTCATCCGAAAGCGCTACGTGTGGCCAAATATAAATCGCGATATTGCCAGTTGGTGCAAGGCATGCCTAGACTGCCAGCAATCCAAAATGTCACGTCACAACCATTTAGCACCGGCCGACTTTGTAGCTCCGGACGGAAGGTTTAAGCATGTCCATATGGACATCGTTGGTCCACTTCCGGACTGTGGCGGTTACAAATACCTCCTAACCATGATTGACCGTTTCTCGCGATGGCCAGAGGCTGTTCCTCTCGAAAATATCGAAGCATTAACAGTATGGCGCGCATTCGTTGATCATTAGATTTCTCGTTTTGGCACGCCCGAGACCTTGACCACCGATCAAGGATCTCAATTCGAGTCGCAACTCTTCACAGCCTTGCTCCAGCTTACGGGGTGTCACCGAATCCGAATTACGGCATACCACCCATCGTCGAATGGTATGATCGAGCGTTGGCACCGTACCCTCAAAGCTGCAATCATGTTTCATGCCGAGCAGGATTGGCTTCGATCGTGATCTACCGTGTTGCTAGGTCTTAGATCAAAGATCATGGAGATCGGTTCATCTCCGGCTGAATTTCTTTACGGCACTACGCTGCGCATTCCCGGAGAATTTGTCTTGCTGGAGGAACGCCTAAGAAGTCACTCGAGCGTCCGTATACTGGACCTCATAAGGTATTAAATCGCACATCCGACAGGATATACGAAATCGATGTAAACGGTTCACCACGTCAAGTCTCTGTAGATAATATTAAGCCTGCGTATTTTCTACGCGATGATTTAGCTACAATCATTTCGATACCTAGCACTGCAACCACTGTAACTCCGAACACTTCAAATACAATGAGGTTAATTCAACACATCAAAACTTATGCTCGGAAAAAGACAGTTTCCTTTAATACCTAATGCCTACGAGTTTAAAATCCTACGATTATTACTTTAGTATTTTTAAGAAGAAGTTTTAAATAGTAAAATGTTTATGCATTACGCATGCCAAAGGTATTATACCAAATTTATTACCACAGGAAGCACTCACGCTACATGAGATTATGTGTTCTCTTCCATTTGTTTTATGTCTTTTTCTAATGATGCATGTCATTTCGCATCCGCATTTCGTAAAGACTGAAATTAAGTAACGAATTTTAAAGTGCCGCGAGTACTTACAAACTTCGCACAACGTTAATATTACCAATAACCTTGCATGTCTGCGATTACATTTTAATTGTAACCTCTTAGTTACTACACTTACGTTAAGAGGTTTAGACCCAATACCGTCATGATAGACACTGCGAAATTATCATTACTACAACTAAGTCCATATTTTCTCTTTATATTTCGTAGTATTTTTGCGATTAACCTCCGAGAGTTTTAAAAATCGTTCCTAATGCAACGTCACTCGGGGGGGAGTACTGTAGGGTCTTAATACCCCCACTACGCCACTCAGCGGAGTGGAACTGGCGAGCGAGTCTCCAATCTGTATGTATGCGACCCGTGGTCAAGTAGGCAACGGAAGCTGGACGGAGTTTCCTCCTGCTCAGATCAATTCAGTCACTGCTGGTGTAAGCAGTAGTCCCTAGCCATGTCAGGCTCTTACTCTTTATCTTGGCGCTAGTACGCGCAATGTACCTAGCTTAATAAATGTATTTTAGTATGTAACTAAAGTGTTGTGACTTATTCTTGCCACATGTTGAAGCGGTTGTAGGCCGCATTCTACAAGTTATTCTTAAATATAACAACTACCTACAAAAGCCACAATGGTGGCGCCATCTACATGTACTTTTTAAAGGAGTAGAAAGACTTTGCTTCTCACAATTGTAAATGATTCAGTGGCATTTTTCAAGAGATTTAAAATATTTCAAGCAATTTTTAGGAATTTTAAAAGCTCTCAAGATATTTTAATCAATTTTTGAGGATTTCATAGCATTTGACGGGATTTTATAATACATTAATGGATTTCAAAGAATTTATTCACAAATATAATGAGATTTAGTAGTGTTTCAAAGAATTGAAGAGATTTCAAAATATTGTTTGCAATTTATTTGGAATTCACCCTTAATCCTTATTTGTTTATCCTAAATTATTTTAAATTCTTTGGAATTATCTTGCATTTTTCTAAATTCTTCAGTGTTTTGTGTTAAATAGATTATTTTTCCAAATAATTTAGGCTGCGGCAGCCCTGAAATTTATAAACTAAAAACATATCAATTTAAAATGGTTGTACTCCATTTTAAATAGATTTTGTATTATAAATGTTACAAGATTAGAATTTTGGCCTTTAAATAGCAGTGGTCAGTGAAAATAAAAAATAAGAGAAAAATCAGGGAATTTTGAAAAAGAAGTTTTGCGGCCACCCTGTCGTAGATTAATGATAGAATACAGAACTACGATAAGAAATATTTTAAGAGAAGTGTTTTCAGGAATGAGATTTAAGTGAGTGGTCCTCTGTATCTGTATTCACATAACAATATTTTTAATAAACATTCTTTTAGTAACCATTTGTTTTTATATTTCCTTTTTATTCACACTCCTTTTCTTTTTTTCTAATAGCGATTCACGACTAATTTTCAGGAAGGAGGGAAAAATATAAGTATTATTCCAGAAATGTAACTTTATCAATGCTGAAAATCGTCTTAAAAAAACATTTTATTTGTAAGCACTTATATTTTTCTAGGAAAATTAATAATTTTTATTGAAAAAAGTGTTAAAAAATATTACATCTTCATGTTTGTAGAAAATTTTAAATGGGAAATTAATAAATAAACATTTCAATAATTAAAAACCAGAAGAAATTTCGTTTGAAAAGGGAAAGGGAGCGAGCATCTAGATAAAAAAAAATTCGAAAAATCAAATTTGTATCAAAAGCAAGAGTTAAAGACAGTATTTTATTTGCATAATTTTACATGATAATTTTATACATAAACAGTAAGTAAAAATATTAATTGAATGACGTAATTATACAGTATACAGATGACGAGGACGACTAAATTGTACTGAAGTTTTTGGAAATGGTTTAAAATATATGAATTCACGTCATTCTAGCCCAGCTGGGTCTTTATATTGTTTAAGTAATGGAATTTTATTAATTAAATTTAAGCTAGGGCACTAAAGCCCTTTTATCAGTTACATTACAAGTTAAAAATTAATAATGTTGAACCATTTAAACAAAATAAAAATTCAAGTGAGCTAAACAGACGTACCCTTATGTATTTTAATAAAATTTCAGCACATAATATTCATTTTTCTAATTATAAAGCCATTGAATATAATAAAATGTAACTGGTCACATGAAAGACTGTCACATGCCCTCAATGAAATCCGCGATAGTCAGTTTTTACACAACCAAACTAATACATTCTCATTATAATGAGAATGTAAAAATGAAAATGTAAACGCTAGGGTTTAGTATAATGAAATTTCATACAATTTGAAAATATTATTATGACAAAGTTGTAAATAATTATAATTGAACATTTAAAATTTAAAAAGCCTGTCCGTGCACCTTATTTTAAAGTAATTTTTATTCAAATATAATTTTTTCTTCAGAATTCGAATTTGTGAACAAAAAGTTAAAAAAAACCATTTAAACATTTTATAATATGTGCGAACATGGCGAGTGAAATTCAGTAGAATGTGCAAAATTCACATATTAAATATCTTCTCCTTTAATGAAAATTATTTGCTGTTAGAATTTGTAGTTACGCTTGAAAATCATAAGGTGTGTTAAGGATACTGGTCATGGAAATGGAGTGGTTTTAAATAGAAAAAAACAATTTGACCTAAGTTTAACACTCTTTTATTTTATTTTGCACTCATATAAAGATTTTAATAACGAAAATATGCAATTAATTAGATTTGTATTGATAATAATACATTTTGTGTTAAGAGAACTTAAGAGTTAATTGTGATTAATTATAAATTCTAAACTTTAGCATAATTTTATTATTAATTAATTATTAGAAAATAGTATATGTTAAGTTTCCTGATCAGGAAAGTTTGAGTTCTTGGACGCTGATTTCTGACTCAGCAGCACATCTGTGCATATGTGTTGCATAGTAAGGATTCTCGGCGACGTCATACATTAACATCTAACATATCTACAGTTTTGCATGTAAGGAATTGAAATCAACAATTTTTGTTTAATTTTAATGAATAGAGCATGTGCGATTTATCCAAGAACGGTACTTTTCTTTTCAAAAACTCTCACACGTTAAAAGTTTCAGATGTAAACGCGTTTAATTGAATATCTAGGTATGTCACAGTTGGTCAGACATGATCAGGGTTGGTCAGTTACGGTTAATTCTGGATTTTTTATGTATTATACGTTTTATACGTAATATAAGTCAAAAACCGTAGAAAACCCAGTAAGTTACATTCCAAGATGGCGGACATGCTAAATTGTACACGTTCACTTAACCTCACTTTTTAAATTGATTTGCTTACATTAATTAAATCATTCACAATAGCAAGTAAACAAAAACAAATAAATAATTATGTCTATAAAGGGGGGAAACAACGTAGTATAGTGTAATCCCATGGCAGGATTTAAATTTTTAGGATTAAAAGGACAAAATATGAATTTAAATGGACTAGAAAGTCACAGGCACCTAATTATTTTTTAATTATTCCTAGAAAAGGTAATATTTATAGTGACTAATTATATTATATGTGAATATAGGTTATGTTATAATGACGCGACGTATGCGCCCTGCATGATTTTATTCAGATGTATAATAGGATGCCATGTTAGCCCCCCACGTTCCTTGGTGTCCAGTGTAGAGTACTAGGCCATTTCCCGACATCAATCCTGTGCACTCGTTTCATAAATGAGGGCCAATATTCGCATTGATCTTGAGGTAGTTTGCGAAACCCAGCCTGCATACCGTGACCCTCATATGCTGCATATATATAACCATCGGCTGCTACCAGTAGATCACCATGCTCAAGATTTGTTAGTGGTACTGGCACTAAGTTACTGCCCTCGAGTTGATGATTTAGTGGTTCAAAAAATGTGTGACGGGTAGCAGCATATCTTGCAATAATATGTTCACCACGGCAGAGTAAATAACCATCTAAACGACTAGTTTCCATATTTATTATTGGTCCACCTGATCAAGCAAGAAAAATATAGTTACATGCTTACTATTTGAAAGATTATTAAAAAATTAATCACCTTGTAACTACTTAATTATACTAAATTAGGACTCTACCAATAATTATCCATTATGTCCCTCTCCAAGCTGTCTAGATCTCGAAAGCTGTACTTTGAGAAATCTCCAAGCTGTGTTACGAAATATTGCGTACGCAGCATTGGACAGTAGTACAGGCTTCTTGGATGAAGAAAGGAAGTTTCATCGTATTAAGTAGGTGCCGCGCGTTTTTTTTTGTTCCTAAAACGGTTTGCTGAGGGGTCCTGATAAAAATTCCAAATTTTATATAAATGACTACGACGCGTCCCGGAAGCATTTTTGAAAAAAGTGCCAAAAATCGTGTTTACGCCGACTGACGTGCCCCATTGCATTTTAGAGTTATGATTCTTCAAAGAACCCCGATTTTTTTCAAAGAAGAGGCGAAAAAAACCCTATTCTAACCCCAATAGGTCATAAGTTATGGCAGGGTTCTTTGAAGAGTCATAACTCGGCACTTAGTAAAGATATTTCCGGGACGCGTAGTAATTTTTAATAACGAAAATACACAATTGATTACATTTGTATTGATCAAAATACATTTTGTATCAAGAAATTATTATTACATTTCTAGAAAACTTGGAATTTGCATCAGGACCAGTTGCCTGGTCCATAGTGCGTACGCACCACACGATAAACAAATCAAAGTCAAAAGAGGATAAGTTAATATGTATGTCATTGTGTTATGGCTGCAATCGATTTTCGATTTTATACTATTTAGTTCTATTACGAAAACTAGAACCTATTTATCTAAATATAATTTCTAGCAATTAAACTGCTGCAAAGAAGGGCAAACTATCATACTGATTTGGTTCTTGAATTTGATGTCAGTGACAAAACAAGTCATCGAATTGAAATGATTAAAGAAAATGTCGAAAAGTGAATCGAGAAATATGTCGAGGAACAAAGCATTTCAAAAAGAAATATTTAGTTTTTTAACAGGGATATCAGATATAATAATCACAGTTATGATGGCCCTGAAATCAGTGATTTTGTGTAAGAGAGGGCGCTACGGATTTGCAAGACAGCTTGGTGATTTCCAATGTCCCGATTTGGGACAGCTTGGAGATTTGACTCTATGTGAAAAGAATATAAGCAATTTTGATTAATAGTAATATGTATCATTCATGCACTTTACTTTGAGTAAACACTATTTTATTAAGCACCTATGGGTCTGGCGTGGTACATTGCCTGTGATGGTAGTCGAGGTAGTGATGTTGATCGAGATAGTGATGGTGATTGAGGTGATAATGGACCCATTGATTCTGTAAGAAGAAATATACGGTATATTTGTCAATTAAGCTTTTCAACGAAACCCAAAGTTAAGGGTCGAAATAAAGATGCCCTCTTTAATCTTCTGTTTTTCTGTAAATAAGATCAAAAATATAAAAGTTTTAATTTACTGAATATTGTACTTGTTCGTCATATTCCCATATAATATGGATTAATAATAGATTCAATGTTTTCACGATGATTCAATATAATAAATTTAAAGGAGGTTTTTTGGGTTTCAATCGTGTGCATTCAGGGCTGAACTGAAACTGAAGTTTCAGATTACATTGTTCTTATATATATTCTCTACGATGCCTGTAATTGGCCAGAGTGCCCCACCCTGGGGACTGGTCGAACATGATTGGCCAATCAAGTCTTTTTTAAAAATCCCGGGAGGACGGAAAATCAAATCGGACTGGTATTATATCCATTGTCATCTCTAACCATCATCTCAGCAGTGAAATGATTTCAGCCTTAAAAAAAGGACATAATTTTGCAGTAGCTCTCTCCAAAATCCCGACAGGAGAAATCATCAGTAATTCGGAATCCACAAAATATATCCTTGCACACGAAAAAGCGACCTCCTAACTGACGACACATATAAAAAACTTGAGAAAGACCTCACAAGAACAATAGACAGCAAAACAAAACGCCTTCTAAAATACTCTAAATTTAACAGCAAAACAATATATAATTTAATATTTAATAATCCCATCTCTCCACAACTTTACGGAATCCCAAAAATGCACAAAAACAACATTCCACTCAGACCGATCGTCAGCGCAATAATCTCACCAACTTACAACCTAGCACGCTTCCTCGCCAAAGAACTAAATCTTTTCACAGTAAACTCTATCAAAAACGTTCAAAACTATTTTGACTTTATCAGAAAGATACAACAGATTCATATTCAACCCCAAGATATCCTAGTGAGTTTTGACGTAGTATCTCTCTTTACGAAAGTACCAATCTCTGCCACAATTGATATTATTAAATCCTTTGCAAACTTCCCCTCCAATCGCATAGCTTTGATAGAACCCTGTTTTAATAGTACTTACTTTTCTTTCAATAACCAATTCTACGAACAAGCCTCAGGAGCAGCAATGGGATCTCCAATCTCACCTGTAATACGCAACATGTTTATGGAAAATCTGGAAACTAAAATCTTCAACCTATCCAAGCTTAAACCGGAATTTTAATGCCGTTACGTTGACGACACTTTTGTCGTCCGGAGATATGGACTAGATGAACTACACAAGTTTTGCGATTTCATCAATAGATTATACCCTAACATCCAGTTCACCATGGAAATTGAACAAAACGGAAAATTGCCTTTCTTGGACGTGCTGGTTTACAAAAGATCTGATAACACATTAGGATATGAAGTTTACAGAAAACCCACCTATACAAAAAGATACTTATATGCCTCCTCCCACCATCATCGATCTCAAAAGCAATCGGTCATCAACTCCCTTGTATACAGATGTATCTCCATAACAGATAAAGATAACTTACAAAAGGAATTATAAAACGTTGAAAC
>CAKNWT010328052.1:0-12912 GCA_932066315.1 Andricus coriarius | reverse complement strand
AAAAAAGTGTTCTTTTAAAGATTCTTGGCAATACTGAAATAAATCTTGTTCTGAAAAAATTTATTTTAAGTTGTAATTGAAAAACATTTTCAAACATTTCAAAAGATTTTCAAAATTGTCAGAAAAGTTTCTGGAAGATTACAAGGCAATTTTTTCATTTTGCACAATATTGAAAACAAATAGGAAAAATTCAACTTATTTAAAAATATGTTGAGAAGTTTTGAAAAAATTTAAAACCTGGAACGAATTCAAGGAATTTGAAACAAAATGTAGATATTGGAAGATTTTGAAAAAGGTTTTTAAGAATTTTGAAAGATTTCACGGGACTATAAAAGTTATGCTAAGATTCCTGGGACAATTAAAATGATATTTAATTTTGAAAAATTAATTTTAAGATAAAATTGAAAATTATTTCAAAATATTTATAACGAAACAAAATAAAAAAAAATCTTTTTTGAACCACCCTATTGGTAAACTTCGGACAAGTTAAAATAAGAGTATCCACATACTTTAAAGCGAGGGAATTTTAATTTAGTTTATTTAATTTTTCAAAGTGAAAATTGAACTATTATGTTTGATAATTGATCGTTTCTAGTCGAAAATTCAATTATTTATATCTTTATTTGAAAATTCAACAGCTTGTTTGCAATTATTTTTCTTCCTTGACGACTAAAAAATCTTTTTAAGTTGAAAATTAAACTCATGTCGAACACTAGTTTCTCTTTTGTTTTAAATTCAACTGTTTCTGATTAAAAATTAATTTTTTTGTTTGGGATAACAACTACTTAATTTTTCGTTTGAAATTCTTCTTTTTTGGAATACAAATCAAATTTTGTGAGTTGAAATTTAAACTCTTTTGTTAAACATTAATTTTTTTGGTTCAAGATTCATCATTTCAATTAAAAATTTATCTCTCTGGTTGAAAAGTGAGCTATTATGTTGAAACTTCGTTTTTTTTTAAACAGAAAGTAACTGATATTCTTAGGAATGTTTTTCTTAGTGAGATTAACAAGCCACTTATTACTAGTTTTTTTTGTTAGAGTTATAGTTATAATATTTTTTAGCTAACCATTCGAAGTTACCTATTGATTCATGAACAAGTCTTTGACCAAAACTAAAAATAATTTGACTTTTACAATCCATATATAATTGGATACTATTAGCCACATTTTTCAATAAGTTTTCCAAAAAAATTGATCTCAAGTTTAATTCTATTGCTGCTGTGATTGGCATCCGTGATTTAAGATTTAAGAATTAGAGTTTTAAATTTAAAGAGTTGTTTGCCCATTTTACTATTGTAAAGTGGATGAGTAAAATTAACTTTTAAAGATAACTTAATAATGTTAGCTGGTAAAAATCCCTTAGATTTACGCATAAGTAAAAATCTATTTTGGTTGTTTAACCTAGTAAGCGCATACCTTTCCCAAAACTATACGTTAAGGTTTTTGAACAATAACTGAATACATTATATGAATTTCTAATTTTAATGAAATGCGTATGATTACCAAAGCATTCCTGACTAAAAATAAAAATATTGTTGTTACCAATTCTGACAAAGGTAATGCCACTGTTTTAATCGATAAAGGAAACTACAATGACAAATGTTACGAACTATATTTAAATGTTTGGAAAAAGATCCTACTAGTAAAGTTCAGAAGGAATCGAATTCTCTCATTGGTAACCTTTTAACTAAAGGACACATTATTTGTGACATATCAAGGAACTTAAAAATTTACGATTCCATCGCTCCACAATTTTAAGGGTAATCTAAAATCCATAAACCTAATGTTCCTATAAGACCTGTCACTTCCTTTTTTGGATCTCCTTTAATCAACCTTTCAATGTATATTAGTACTCTTATTAAAAAGGTTATAGGAAAAACTCATACTTTTATCACAAGCATTTGGAACCTAAAGAATGAAATCAAGAATATATATATTCCTAATAATTTTAGATTGATGATTCTTGATGTTAAGTCATTATTTACTTATATCCCTAAAGACTTGGTTACGAAATGTCTTAAAATTAAATGGCATAACATTAGAGAACTGACTAATATTCCACATGAGGAGTTTTTCGAACTTATTGAATTTTGTCTGGATAATGCATATTGTGTTTTCCGAAAAAAGTACTAAAAACACTTATATGGTACTCCTATGGGATCACGACTTTCTGGTGTTTTATCTGATCTAGTAATGGAGAAGCTCGAAAATGACATCCTCAAAAAACATAAATTTAATTACATATTCTTTTACCGATATGTTGACGATATCCTTACCTGTATACCAGAAAATGATATCGACAATCTACTTAAAGCTCTTAATTCATACCATAACAAATTAAAATTCAATGTAGGAAGATAAATTAATAATCTAATTAATTTTTTGACGTAAGTCTTATGCGGGCAGATAACACATTAATTAATGATTTGTATAGGAAAGATACTAGCTTCAGTACATATGTCAATTTCCACTCAAAAATAGTTATCAAAGATAAAATTTCAATTATGACTAATCTAGTTGACAGAGCAATCAGACTATCTGATGATAGATGGATTCTAGATGTGACTTCTTTATGTTATGATTAGTTGCAACGTGTTCTATAAAGCCGTCAACGCCATCATAGGGTCCTTTCCCATGGCCAGTTGCTAAAAAGATCCATTTCTTCTTGGAAGATGATTTACTCAATGTGTGATACTGATAGCGATTTTTAAAGTGAGCTGCAGCTCAATCTGTTATTATTGTAATATCTTCCATTTTCTCAGGATTCGAAGATTCTATAACTTGCACAATACGGTGCATTGCCAATAAAGCGTGTGCAAAATCATGCTTCTTATCATTGGAAACTACTGCAAAACTTGTAGTTTCTGCACCTCGTTAGCAAACAGCAGTAAATATCGATATCTGATCATTTGTCCGATGATTAGTTTGAATTTCAGCTTCTTCCGATTCTCATCAAAATCACACTGCATTGTTAAATGTTTTGAATTACTCTTAGCGCGATCTTTCTTCTCTTTGATTTCTTCTCTTTGAATATTTTTCACATATATGTGAACATTAGCTTTTTCTGTCCAGGTTGCTAAATCTTCGAGAAAACTGTCAATAGAAGTTGTTCTCTTTTCTAAGTCACCTTTGTTCCACATCGCGAAGACAATATCATCTGAACCATTTTCCTATAACAATCCTACATATTGTTACAAGACAACACATCACTATAGGCAAAATTTCATTCCGAATATCTTTGACAGTCGCTCCATCCATTTTCTGGTTTTTTAATCCAATTAATAAAAGCTCAAAATTGACGCAATAAATGCAAAGACATTCCTTTTTTAAAGGGTCAATTTGGACCCATTTTGATCGCAGAGACTAAAATCTTGTTTTCCCAATTCTTACGTTCGGATTTTTTTTCAAAACAGGCGAAATATTTCACTGATACTTGGCGTTAAATATCTTTTTACTTTTTTAATTCTTTCACCATTTTCCTTAACTGAAATTACGTCGTTCTTATTTGGGCTTTGTCTGGTATAATCTACGTGATCGTTTAAATAATATTCTAATGCTTATTGCACTTCTACGTCACTCACAGGATATCCATTGTATGGGTCAGGAGAGCACTTTTCTTTTGGCAATGATACATTATAAACATTTGAAAGCTTACTGGTCGTCGATTCCATGAATGCATCTATCAGCTGTTTTCTTTTTTTTCAAGCATAGCTTTCTCGGGACCTTTCTTTGATACTTGATAGAAATTCTTCGTCGTCACTTGAACAAATGGATTTCAAAGCATTGGCCATTTTATCTTAACGAATGAAATACAACTAAAAAAACTATATCGAACACTGTAATTATTCAACACGATTTTTTGACTCCAGATATTGCCAAAGATGAAATGACACGTAACAAAACATTTGTATATCGACAACATTTTTAATTAACTTCGTAGTTAGACATCATATCAAAAAAAGGTAATTTCCAAAAAATAAGTTTTAAAAAAAAAGTAATAGTTAAGCGAGCACGAAACTCACAGGTTATGTTCATCATATTACAATAAATCTGAAAAAATCGAACTTTTGGTAATTTTCAACATTTTTAAAATCTTCTTTGTGGGGTTTACAAGAGTTAAGTTACATTTTTTGTATTATGTTTGAAAACACAATGCTTTTTAAATATTCTTTTTAGTCACGCAAATATTGATATTCCTTATGAGAAAAAAAGTAGTATCAGTTTGTTTTTAAACTGATATAATTATAAATTTTATAATATTCTTGAGAAAATTAGAAAAGATTTTTGAATATTTCAGATGAATCAAAAAAGAATTTGAAAGATTAAAAAATAATTATTTCGTATCATTTGAAAAGTGTTAGGAAAAATGTGAGCCTTTTTAAAAGATATTTAGGCCTTTTAGAAGTTTCAAAGTAAAAATTTAATAAATTTTCTAAAATGTCTTAAAATCTTCCAAATTTTCCTAGTAATTTAAAAAAAATTAGGAAAGATTTTTTATTGATTCAGATTTGCCAAAGAGGAATCTAGAAGTTTAACATTTTTTTTATTTCATAGGATTTTACCAAATATCAGGGAAAATTCGAGCCGTTTTAAAAGGTATTTAAGACTTTTAGAAATTTCGACAAAATAAAAAATATTTGATAAATTTTCGGAAATGCATAATTAATTAACCTAATTAAAACTTAATTAATTAACCTAATTAATTCCTAACAATATTTTTAGCTGACTCGTCTTTTTTTTGATATTTTAAAAAAGCATTCAAAATGTAAAAGAATTGCCTTAAAATCTTCCAAATATTGCAAGTAATTTTAAGAAAATTAGAAAAGATTTTTGAATATTTCACATGTGTCCAAAAAGAATCTAGACGATAATTTTTTTTTTTAATTTACTGGATTTTCCAAAATATTGGGAAAAATTCGAGCGTTTTTTAAAGATATTTAAGACTTTCAGAAGTCTCAAAGAAATGAAAAATACTTGATAAATTTTCGGAAATCATTCAAAATGTAAAAAATTACCTTCAAAACTTCAAAATTTTCCTACAAATTTTAAGAGAATTTGTTTATTCACTTGAAAGCTTTCAAAATTCTTTTAAAGCTTCTAAAGTATTTGGTTGAATTTACTCGATCTTTTTTTTTGATTTCTTAATCCTACCGAATTGAAAAATTTTGCTTTAAAATCTTTTACTCTTTTTCGAAATTTAAGGAAATCTTTTCCAATGTATTAAGATCTGTCTCAATTTTTTTTTAAGTTATTTTTTTATAACAAAAAATAATTAACAATTTTCCCACAAAACTGTTTTCTTTAATTCTGCAAAATTATAACAATTATCCTAAAATCTTTCAGATTCTTCTTTGAAAATTAGGAAATATTTTTGAAATATTTTGAAATATTTTTAAATCTTCTCTAATTTTAATTTTTAAAAATAAAAATAATTTAAATTTTTCATAGGAATTTATTTATTATTATTTTTTTTTTTTTGAATCGATTCAAGAGTTGTAAGTATCTCTTAAACTTACTCAAATTAGTTCTAAAGTTATGCATTATGGCAAAATTTGAATTAGTTTAAATTTTGAAAAGTTTGAATTTAAATTGCTGAAAAATGGTATAATAGAAATTTATAGTGTTTAAAATGTAAAATTCAACACTTCCAAAACGTAAGAATGAAAAATTGAAAATTTCGAAAAAGTGTTAAAAACTGAATATTTTTAAAGTAACTTTCCACCTTTGCAAGGCCCTTTCTACCACTTGGTTGAAAGATGTACTACTTTCTTAAAAATACATTTTTTTGTTGTTGAAGGTTCATCATTTTAGTTGAAAACTCAAATCTTTGGTCGCAAAATCTTTTTTTTTTTTAGATTGAAAATTCATATGTTTGGTTAAAAATGTCACTATTTTGTTAAAAATTCGTTTTTTTTATGGTTGAAAATTATTTTTTAAACTAAAAATGTAACTATTCCATTTTTTAAATATTTGGTTGAAAATTATTGTATTTTGTTCAGACTTCATCTTTTATTTATAGAAAATCAATCTTTTTTGTTAAAAAATCAACTTTTTCGGTTAAAGCTTAATTTTTTGAATAAGGATTTAATGGTTAAGAATCTTTTTTTTCAGTTGAAAATTGCTTCAACTACTTTTTATCGGTTCTTTCGATTCATCACACGTTCGATTGAAACTTTATAAACTATTTTTAATTTAAAACTAATTTCAAAACTTTAACGCTCTTATTCATTTCTGAAGTTTGCTGAGAAAATTGAAAAGGATTTTTCATTTCCAAAAATGAATTTAAAGAGAATATTTAAAAAGATTTGAAAACATTTTTTGAATAAGACAACATTTAAAAACATTTAAAACACAATGTATATTTTTGAAGATTGCGAACACAAAATTTATAAGGGTTTTCAATAATTTTGAAAGGTTCGAAATAAATAAAAAATATATTGTAAAATTTCTAGAAAAACTAACAATAATTTTTTGTTTGAAACATTAATTTAAAAAGAATATTCAATAAGATTTTCAAAATTTGCAAAAAAGAATCTGGGTGATTTTGGGGTAATTTTTTTACTTTTGCAGGATTTTCAAAAAATTGTAGGAAAAATTCGAGTTACAACATAATAAAATTATTATAAGATTCCTGAAAAATTTTGAAATTATTATTTTTGAAATAAATTTTAATGTATAAATTAATGTTTGTAGATTAGAATTGCTTAAAATTATATGATTTTCAAAATTTATAAATTATTTTAATTACTCTTCAATTCATAGCATTAAAAATGATACCGTGTATTTATATTTTTTTTATATTCCTCAAAATTTTAATGTAGAAAACTTAATTTTTGTAAAATGAAACATTAAATTTAGATTTTTGAATGACCTTTGAAAGTTTTAAGAAAATAAAAAATTTCCTTACCTTTGCTGGGAAAATTTTGAATGATTTTTTATCTTGAAAAATTAATTTTAGGAGAATATTTATAAAGATAAAACTTTTTTTGAATAATAAATAAAAATAGAACTGACATCAATTTTGAAAATAATCGAGTAATTTAAAAATATATTTATAAGTTTTGAAAAGATTCCAAAATAATTTAAAACGTGACAAGATTTGAAAACATTTAAAACACAATGTAGGTTTTTTAAGATTGGAAACAAAAAATTTATAAGGGATTTTAAGCATTTTGAAAGATTTTGAATGAATAAGAAATTTGTATGAAAATTTTTGTAAAACTAAAAATAATTTTTTGTTTAAAAAATCAATTTAAAAAGAATATTCAGTACGATTTGAGAGAATATTTCAAAATATTTTAAAACAAAATTTAATGTATAAATTCATTTTTCTAGCTTAAAATTGCCTAAAATTATATAATTTTAAAAATTGATAAATTTTTTTATTAATTCATTCTTTGAAAATTAAAGCTTAAAGAATTGTAATTCAAACGCTCAATAATTTTCGCTTTTAACACTTTATAATTGAAACTTTTTAAATTAAAAGCCATTAAACTAAATAACTTTTTATTTCAACTTTTACACATTGTGTAGTTGAAAGACTTGAAAAAAAAAATAGAAATTCACGGTATCATTTTCAATGCTATGAATCGAAGAATGAATCAAGAAAATAAATTTTTTTTTTAAATTGTATCATTTTAAGCCATTTTAAGTCACAAACATTAATTTATACATTAGAATTTGTTTAAAAAATAATACTCTCAAAATTTTTCAGAAATCTGATAATAATTTTATCATCTTGGGACTCGAGTTTTTCCTCCAATTTGCTAAAAATCTCGCAAAATTAAAAAAATTACCTCAATATCATTCAGATAATTTTTTGAAAATTTTGGAAATCTTATTGAATATTCTCTTTAAAATAATTTTTCAAACAAAAAATTATTTGTAGTTTTTCTAGGAATTTCGAAATAAATTTTTTACTTATTTAAAACTTTTCAAAATTTTTAAAAAGCCTTATAATTTTTCTGTTCGCAATCTTAAAAAATCCGCATTCTGTTTTACACATTTTGAAATCTTGTCACGTTTTGAATTAATTTGGAATCTTTTCAAAACTTCCAAATATATTTTGAAATTTCTCTATTATTTTTTAAATTAATGAATAGTTCAATTTTCGTTAATTAATAAAATTTTTTTTTAATCTTTTTAAATATTCTGAGAAAATTCATTTCACAAAATAAAAAATGTCTTTCTTTATTAAAAGATTTCAAATTAAATAAATCAAATGAAATCATTATTAAATCGAGAATTGTTTATAATGTTTCAATCGAACGGTTACATTTGTTTAACTGCTGAGGCTTTCAAATTAAAATTTTCTTATTTTTAACCTTAAAATCTGTAACTTGCTCAATTTTGAAGAGATTCAGGATCGAAAAGTTGTTGCGGATTCCGAAAATATTGTTTGTAAAAATGTATATTTTTTTGTTTAAATTTGTACATTTCTAGAATAAACCACCAGTATATAAATCATAATTTTTAATACAGTTTCCCAATATTTCAACTTTTGTAAAACCTTGTATTTTCTTGTAAATATTCGTAATTTTCTGCAATAATTTACCGGTTGACAGTATTTCACAAATTTCTTTTGCAACTAAAAAAAATTGTTGAACTAATTATTGCACATGTCCTTTTTGGTGAACCTTTTTCCACCAGGGTATCTTTTATTTAAAAGCTCAAGCATTAATTTGGTATGTAATACTTTTTCCACTTATCCGTCAAATAATATTATCAGGACTTAGAATTTCTTGCTGCCTAGCTTGTACTTGCTTTTTCTACTGATTTAATACAATCACGAATAGACAATGTAACCTACGATATTCACTTTAGAAAGTTTTTAAGTTTTTTTTTTAAGTTTTTATTTTTCAAATACTTTTTCCACTTATTCTTCAAATATTATTATTAGGACATACAATTTTTTTCTGTCTAGCTCGTACTTGCTTTTTCTACTGATTTGATACAATCACGAATAGACAATGTAACCTACCATATTCAATTAAGAAAGTTTTTAAGTTGTTTTTTTTAAGTTGTTTTTTTGTAAATTTTTTTATTTTTTCAATACTTTTTCCACTTATTCGCCAAATATTATTATTAGGACTTAATTTTTTTTTTGTCCAGCTCGTACTTGTTTTTTCTACTGATTTGATACAATCAGCAATAGACAATGTAACTTACCATATTCACTTTAGAAAGTTTTCATGTTATTTTTTTTTCAAGTTTTTATTTTTTTAGTACTTTTTCCACTTATCCGTCAAATGTTATTATCAGGACTTACAATTTTCTTATGTCTATCTCGTACTTGCCTTTTCTACTGATTTGATACAATCAGCATTAGACAATGTAACCTACCATATTCACTTAAGAAAGTTTTTAAGTTTTTTTTTTTCTTTTAATTTTCCAAATACTTTTTCCACTTGTTCTTCGAATATTATTATTAAAAATTAACATTTTTTTCTGTCTAGCTCCTGCTTGCTTTTTCTACTGATTTGATACAATCACGAATAGACCATGTAACCTACCATATTCACTTAAAAAAGTTTTTAAGGTGTTTTTTTTAAGTTTTTATTTTTTTAATACTTTCACCACTTATTCTTTAAATATTATTATGAGAACTTATAATTTTCTTATGTCTAGCTCGTACTTGCTTTCTCTACTGATTTAATACAAGCACGAATACACAATGTAACCTAGCATATTCAATTAAGAAAGTTTTTAAGTTTTTTTTTTAAGTTTTAATTTTTTAAATACTTTTTCCACTTATTCTTCAATTGTTATTATTAGGACTTATCATTTTCTTCTGTCTAGATCGTACTTGCTTTTTCTACTGATTTTATACAATCACGAATAGACAATGTAACCTACCATGTTCACTTAAGAAAGTTTTTAAGTTTTTTTTTCAAGTTTTCAATGCTTTTTCCCCTTATTCGTCAAATATTATTATTAGGATTAAAAAAATTTTTCTGTCTAGCTCGTACTTGCTTCCTCTACTGATTTAATACAATCAGGAATGGACAATGTAACCTACCCTATTCACTTAAGAAAATTTTTAAGTTGCTTTTTTTTTAATTTTTATTTTTTTAATAATTTTGCAATTTATTATTTAAATATTATTTTTAGGACTTACATTTTTTTCTATCCAGCTCGTACTTGCTTTTTCTACTGATTTGATACAATCACGCCTAAACAATGTAACCTACCATATTCACTTAAGAAAGTATTTAAATTGTTACTTTTTAACTTTTTATTTTTTCAATACTTTTTCCACTTATTATTTAAATATTATTATAAGAACTTACAATTTTCTTCAGTCTAGCTCGTACTTGCCTTTTCTACTGATTTAATACAATCATGAATAGACAATGTAACCTACCATATTCAATTTAGAAAGTTTTTAAGTTGT
This sequence comes from Andricus coriarius, assembly GCA_932066315.1. NCBI lineage: Eukaryota > Metazoa > Arthropoda > Insecta > Hymenoptera > Cynipidae > Andricus > Andricus coriarius. Next base: position 2,517 of record CAKNWT010328052.1, on the reverse strand, counting down.
TTTTTTTTTAAGTTTTTATTTTTCAAATACTTTTTCCACTTATTCTTCAAATATTATTATTAGGACCTACATTTTTTTGCTGTCTAGCCCGTACTTGCTTTTTCTTCTGATTTGATACAATCACGCATAGACAATGTAACCTACCATATTCAATTAAGAAAGTTTTTAAGTTGTTTTTTTTAAGTTGTTTTTTTGTAATTTTTTTTATTTTTTCAATACTTTCTCCACTTATTCTTTTAATATTATTATTAGGAATTACAATTGTTTCCTGTCTAGCTCGTACTTGCTTTTTCTACTGATTTGATAGAATCAGGAAAAGACAATGTAACCTACCATATTCACTTAAGAAAGTTTTTAGGTTTTTATTTTTTAAGTTGAATAAGCTTCCGGAATATAATCTCCTATATGCTCAGTACACTGTAGAGTAACCGGTTATTTATAAAGCTGCCGAGATAAAAGTTGACTTGAAATACGCTTACAGATAGGAGGCGAGCTTTTAAATTTTCAAGCGGAGATTAAAAGTTGGCCGTGTCACTCGCTTATATTACTCATTTTCCATCGCATCGCATCGTTTCACTTTGTTGATGCTCGGAATTTCAAATCACAGGCAGCTACATTGAAATTTGAAAAACACGTGCACAGCCGGCAAGGTACCAAAATAGTAAAATACCCACTTGAAATGGAAAGACACCAAATGTATCTAGAGAAGGAGTAAACAGAGCAACTTCGCCCAGCTTGTGGTTCAATATAAATGTAAATTGGAACAGATTCGAGTTCAACGAGCCTGTTCTCCTGGATCCTAGTTTCTTCAGTATTTTCCGGAACGGCCTATCTTGCAATGCTTGCAATAGTGCCTGCTGGTAATATCGCTTCCACTGGATGATGAACTTGCATAGAAATGCTCATCAGCTCTCGAAAATGTTGGAAACTTTTATCAAATTTTCTCCCATATCAAGATAATACATCTCATAGAAAACTCATATTATATACAATAAGTAGTAAGAACACTGTAAAAACTATGGTTCCATTTTAATTGAGCATCATTTTTTTGGCGTCCTACTCACGGTCCTACTCACGGTGATCGTCCGAGGTCTAAAGACCTTTGAGGTCTAAAGACCTCAAAGGTCTTTAGACCTCAAAAAGGTTTGTCTTGACTGACGAAAAATTCTGAGTAGGCTATTCTGTTGTTTTTGAGCCGTAGAATCCGAAAATGATGGTCCCAAAATCGTAGCTGCTGCCCTTTCCAACATATGGTCGAAAAATTGTATTTTTTATTATTTTGATTAAAAATGATGCTTTAAAATGGGAAAAAAGAATTTACTATGCAATTTCGACACAAATAGTAATTATTGTTAATACAAAATAATATATTCAATGAATATTGTTTAGAAACTAGATAAATGTACGTGATTTCCAACGGACATTTATTATAAACTATCTGACTATCTTTTTTCTATATTATAAACTATTTTATAAACTGCTATGATACGTATTTTTGAAGCTATTCATCAAGCATAAATAATATATTTATTATTATATTAGTTATATATTATGTTCCAATTTATTCAATCATATCACTGGATATAAAATGATTACATGTATCTACTATTCCAGTTGAAGATTCAACATATAAGTTGAAAATTCATCAGTTTGGTGGAAAATTAATGTTTTCCATTGAATATTGATATGTTTTATATTTATTGAAAATTAATTTTTTTGTAAAAACTTGTGTTCCACTTTTGGTTGAAAATTGATCTTTTTGGTTAAAATATAATTTTATTTGTATGAGATTGTCTTTTTTTTGGGGAAAAATTCATTTTTGTGTTGAAGATTCAACTATTCCAGTTGAAGATTCATAATCTTATAAGAAAAGTCATCAGTTTGGTGGAAAATTAATTTTTTCAACTGAAAATTGAACCATTCCATTTTCGTTGATTTTTTAGTTCAAAATTCAAGTATTTGGTTTAAAATTATTATTATTTTTTTTTTAAATGCGTGTTTTGGTGGAAAATTATTTTTTTACACTGATAATAGAACTGTTCCACTTTTTGTTGAAATTAATCCTTTTTAGTTCAAAATGTAACTATGTGGTGGATCTTTGCTAGTTCAAAATTCAACTATTTAATTGAAAATTTATCTTTTTGCTTTTCAATTCAACTATTCCAGTTGAAGATTGATCGTTTTAGGTGAAAATTTACCTTTTTTGTTTAAAATTCAACTCTTTTAGTTGCAAGTTCATCAATTAGTGGAAAATTAATTTTTCACACTAAAAGTTAAACCATTTCATTTTTGTTTATTTTTTTTTAGTTTAAAATTCAAGTGTTTGGTTTAAATAAAATTTTTTTTTTAATTGTGTTTTTTGGTGGCAAATTAATTTTTTACTCTGAAAAAGGAACTGTTCCACTTTTGGTTGAAATTGACCCTTTTTAGTTTAAAATGTAACTATTTGGTTCATCTTTGCTAGTTCAAAATTCAACTATTTAATAGAAAAATTATCTTTTTTTTTAAATTTAACTA
>CAKNWT010328048.1:0-13534 GCA_932066315.1 Andricus coriarius | reverse complement strand
ATAATTCTGTTCCCGGGGTGTACGTATGACGTACGGCCCCTTTGCTTGTGAACGGACGAGATTATAGTGTCTAGAATGCGCGGAGACAGAACGAGAGGCATACGAAAGCCAGCCCCACCCCTCACCACATAGCTGCGTACGTGACGTGTCCGTGAGCTACACTGGCTCGTGTCTAAAAGTGTGTTGTTAAGTGGAGATGGTGCATTTCGTAGACGTATCCCCACTACTCCAATGCTGGCTTGCGGACTCATTACGATCGTCCGTCTTCTAAAATTCAGCTTTGACGCATTAGGTCCCTTTCTTCGCGGACGGTCACATATAGTGAATGAAGTAATCTTTTCAAGTCTAGAATGCATTTGCGCAATTTTGTTCCTTCACCCTTTTATCGTTTGAAGACCTTTCAGTTTCACGAAATACAAGCCACTGTCCCAAATTTGAGGCTAGAGTACCACTCACCTGACATTTAGGATATTTTATTTTATTTCGTATAACTGAAGGGTCGTGAATCGACAAAAGAATGGAACATGACTGATAAAATACATTCTACACTTGAGAAATATTACTATTTGTACATTTATGACTATTACGTTGAGAATATTGTCTCAAAAAAGTTGTATGACGTATTCCCATGAAGTCATAACAAAATACTCAATTCAAGGCTTCTCTCTCTTCGGGCCTTTTTTAATTGGTCAGCCACTGACGTGGAAGGGAGTATACCACGAACGTGGTGGAAGGTGCCGGAACTGCGCAAATGGAAATAACCGTGTACAGCCGACGGGAAATAGAGGAAACGGGAAATAAGAGAGACGGAAAGTAGGTAAGCCTTTACTGTATTTATGATTTTGAGAAACAATCTTCATTATTAAAGGATGTTAAAAAATTGATTAAAAATTCCATTACGTGATCTTCGAATTTCTTTGAATACCATAGTGGGAAAATGTAACAACAATAGAAAAATCTGCCCGCCGCGCGGGCACATTCGCATCACGCATTGCGCGCGTGGCTCCCATTTTTGAGCGCACCTAGGGCGCGCGTCTGTTGGATCTCGCGCTCGATAATGTCTATATCTCGCGCTTCGCGCTCGGTCTTTGTACTTCCCCCACATTTTTGCACATACCTTTTAAACTCGATTTCGTTCAAAGTGCGAACTTTTCTATATTACGTTCACTCTATCATATAAAATCTATATTATATTTATTTCTGCACCTCGGTCTGGGACTGATTGTTCAGATATTGAAAAATAATGTACATATTTTATTTTTCATGATTAATTATTTATTTGTTCCTTATTTTGCATTAATTTTTATTCTCAGCTACGGTGAAAAATGTATCCTTTCAATAAATTTATATTATTACAATTCATAATATGCGTTGATATTGAAAAATAAGTATTTTTATTGCCTTGTGTTTATAATTAAAAAAAGTTCTTTTTTGGGTGAAAAACTTTTGTTTTTCCAATTTTTTTCGTACCTTTTGTTGTTTTTCGAAAAATGTAAATTTTTTTATTATTGTTATCTTTTTCGATTAAAACGAGAACTACGTGCCCCATCAAAAAATGCTTAATAGAAAATTTGCAGATTTATTTTGGGTAATCAACGCTTGTCTATTAATTTTTTTTTCGAACCTTGTGCCGTTTTTACAAAAAACTTTATTTGTTATTTTCAAGGTTATTTTTTACGATTAAAACAAAAAATACACATCTTATTAAAAAATGATTAGTAACAAATTTTTAGCTCTTTTTTGGGTGAATAAATTTGGTTTATTAATTGTTTTCCTAGCTTGTTTCGTTTGTCCAAAAATTTAATTTTTTTATTTTTAATATAGTTTTTTACGAAGAAACCAAAAACTACGTGTCCTATAAAAAAGTGAATAATAACAAATATGTAGAAAATTTTTGGTTCCACAATTTTTGTTCATTCATATTTTTTTTATCTTGCATAGTTTGATCTCGAAATATAATTTTTCATTACTTTTTGTGTGATCAAAATTTAAATTTTCAATTTTTCAAGAAAATTCAAAATGTTATTATGATAATATTGCAGAGCTTTCAAAAAGGAACGAATATTTTTTCCTGAATTTTTTTATATCATGCGTTGTTTGGCTTCAAAGATTCATTTTCGTTTTTTATTTTAAATGTTTCAAATGCTATAGCTCTGATAATTTTCTTTTTATCGAGAAAAGTCGTGAACATAAATTATTCGAATTTCTGATTATTACGAATAGCCGTACATAGAATTTTTAAATCTTAAAAAAATGGTCTCAAAAATTTTGAAAATGCTCTAACTTTTTGAATTTTCATCCAAAATAGCTGGCTAACGAACTCATTCTTAGTTTTCAGGCTTTAAAAAATCTGCAAAGGGGCAGTTAAATCGCATAATTTCTTCGAAAGTTACCGTATTATTACACTACAACGACAACGACAGCCACCGAAGTAAAATCTACTTTTTCTCAATCAGTGAGTCCGAAAACGTCGAGATTTGATGAAATCCGCGAAACTCAATTTTCACATAAGACCAATACCTTCTCATTGAGGTGAGAATGTAAAAATGTGGATAATTGTAATTTTTATTAAAATGAATTAAGTTCAAACACGTATTTTGCGGTAATATATCTATTCGGTTTCAAAATTGCGCCGTAGAAGTTTGTTTAAATAAAAAAGAGTTTGGTTTCCTGCCCTGGTAGTTGGCAAGAGCTCTAAGTCTTTCCGTTCGTTTTACTTTTGGTTTTTGAAAGAATACTCGCGAAATGATTGAAAAATGTAGCTTACTGTTTGGCAAGAGTCCAAGTTAAAAATAACTGCCCTAAAATCTGAAGTTCATTGTGATGTGCATAATTCATAAGCCTCTGGAAATATCGAATGGAACCGAATTTTATATAGCGAAGAAGAACTCGACTTATATGCAATTAAGATGTATTGGTTCCTCAAAGAAGGAGGTTTGTAATGACCCAAATTTTCAAATCTACTGTTTTGAGATATTTCGATATAATTCGAACCCAGGAGCTCGAGCTGTTCACCATATCTCGACAAGTAATAGCCCAACGATCATGAAATTTAGTGGCATTGTAGCTCTGACCGATATTCAGGTTTGATAGGATTTTGAGCTAGATCGGCCATTTAAAGTATTTTTTTTTAGTTAGAGATTTCAACAAAAAAATGTACCTTCTTTATATCAGAAAAACTTGTTTGATACTCAAAATATAGCAATGCGATGTCTAGTGCATTAGTTCGCGTTTTTGAGATGCATTGATCGACCTACTGTTGAACCTTTTATGGCTCACCAGTACCGACTTATGAAGTTTAAAAGATATGGTGTATTCTGTTGATATGAGGAAAACTTTTACATTCTCATAATTTATGATTGAGGAAGTATTAGAATTGTCTGAAATTTGACATCACAGTTTTTTAACGGATCTCCACATTTTGAGACCCCCTGAAGCCGAAAATCAAGTTTTGGCGATGGCGTCTGTCTGTCTGTCCGTCCATCCGTCCGTAAACACGATAACTCTCGAAAAAAATGAAGGGATTGAATCGATTTTTTGCACACTTTTTTCACGTCCCAAAAGAAAGAATCAGTTCGTTAAACAGCCATTTTGGATAGAAGCTCAAAAAGTGAAAGCATTTTAAAAATTTTTGAGACCAGTTTTTTTGAGAGTTAAAAATTGTGTGTACGGCTATTTGTAGTGCTTACACAGCCGAAAAATTTATCCCAATGACTTTTTTCGATAAAAAAAAATTATCAGACTTATAGCATTTACAAAATTTTAAAAATCAATCGAAAATGGAATGTTTAAGCCAAAAAATGCACGAAATGAAAAAAACTCAAGAGAAGGAAAACGTTGCTTTTTAAAAGCTCTCAACAAGATTATCATAAAAACTTTTTGGATTCTTTTGAAATATCTAAAATTGTAATTTTGATCGCACAAAAAATAATGAAAAATTCCATTTTGTGGTAAAACTATGCAAGATAGGAAAAAATATAAATGAACAAAAATTGTGTTCCTAAAAAAGATCTACAAATTTGTTATCAATTACTGTTTGATAGGACGCGTATTTTTTTTTTATTCGTAAAAAACAATATTAAAAATAAATTTTGTTGATAAACGACACAAGCTAGGAAAAAAATAAATAGAGAAAGGTTATTAACCCAAATATAGATACATATTTGTTATAAATCACTGAGATGATGCGCATTTTTGGTTTTATTCTTAAAGAATAAAATTGAAAATAAAAATGAAATTTTTTTGGGAAAAATGACAAAAGGGACGAAACAAAATTAATACACAAAAGTTGTTTACCCAAAAAAAAAATTTGTTATAATTTATTATATTCTCATCATTTATGATTGAGAATGTATAAGAAATTTAGCTCGCAGCGCGAGTGTGACGATGGGAATGTGTACCTCAAAGCCTATAGAGCTTTGAGCAATTTAATCTTTAACTATACACGCTTAATTACGTAGAAAATTTAGATTATGAAGATACATACAAATATTGGGATCTAAATTTGATGTTTTGAATAAAGTTTCATTCAAGCATTCCAAGTGCAAAAAATAAATATCCGAGAGCAAAGCGCGAGGTCTTAATGTGTCAAAGGGCGAAGCGCGAGATCCGACAGACACGCGCACTAGGCCCGCTGAAACTTGCGAGCCGCGCGCGATGAGTATGTGCCCGCGCAGCGGGAAGTTTTTAAAGTATTGTGAATACAAACAGTAATGCATATATTTAAACAAATTTTTAATTAATTAATTTAATTTCTTTTTAAATTGGGAATATAAGAGAATTGTATTTGATGTAATTGTTCGCGTCTTCGAGACGCTTGAATTGACCTGTTGACGAACTTACAGTTTAAAAAAGGGTTACATTTTTTATATGAAGAAAACATTTTTTAAATTTAGAATATAATACTAGCGTAAGTTGAAAATTTGTTCATTGCAACAGAACACATCGATTGACATGTGATGGGCTCTCTAATTTTCTGAAAATAAGATTTTCGGTAAAACAGAAATATAAGCTTGACAAAAATTGTAAGTATCAATTTTTTTTTCTTTTGTTAGAGAGAAAACTCCCTGTATGAGGAAGCCAATTTATTTCATACCTCTGAGGAAGCAAAATGCTCATAAAATGAGCACAAATACATACACCCATCGTGAATACATCCATAGTACTATGCATCGGTATTTTATAATAATTTTTAGTTAGAAACTCTTATCCGGGGATAAGTTTATGCATAAAAATTAATAATTGGAGGGTCATAATAAAGATTCTTAAAGTATGTATTTCTAAAATCAATTTTAGGTAGATTTAAAAATATAATTATGACAAGTTTATGAAAATTAATCAGGAAACAAAAATTGTTTATTGAATCGTAAATGGCATGCTTCGTCAAAATACCCTTTTGCGAGCACTTTTAGAGATCTAAGAGTTATTTTACGCACATTCAACAGCTATAGGATATAGGATCCCCAGGGGTATTTTGTATCATTTCGGCCTAAGTTGTTTCCGAATATACACCGTCTGTTTTTATTTTCTTCTTTTGCTTTACGCGAGTGACGTATGGTAAAGGACTATCTGATTCTCTTGTTTTTTTTTACGATACTTCCTCATATATATTCAGATTTTATTACAATGTGGCAACTCGCATCTTGGCACGTGGATCAAATTAAAACAATATTAGAACAAAATTCCAAAGTCTATGAAATTAAAAAGGTCGTTACCAATACTTCCTATGCACTGAGAGGTCTAGAGGATAACTTCGGCTTCAAATATCGAGACAAGTCCCCTAATTATGAGTATCCAGGATAGCCTTTCGAAAAGTTGGTAATTTATTTTGTAAACAATTTTTCACAACAGATATATTATTTATGGAAAAAAGTCCTGTTAAATATTTTTCAGAAAGCCTGAACCAAATAAGACTTTCTTTATTTTGCACTTTTCTGTACAAGTAACCTTTTTTGACAACTATGAATATTGTACACATAGTTGTTCAAAAACTCTATTTTTGGTATTTGTATATATACAAAGGCTCAGACTAATAATACGGAACTTCTCGTAATCGAAGCAGTATGTATGGCATAATTTTAACACACTCTTGGATAGTTACTTCAAAAAATGCTGTGGGTCATTTAGTTCAGAATTTATTTTAAATATGAAAAAAATATTGTAGAAGTTAAAAAGCAGCGAAAAATGTCATTTTTTACGGAAAAATTAGTAGCTTTTTTTTAATAACCGTATAAGTACCATTTTCAAATCTTGAAAGGACTTAAATAAGTTTGAACATGTCTGAGGTCTTTTTGACCCCAGTGTGCCATTGAAGGGTTAATTAATAAATGTTGATTTCCCTTGATTCTACCAAGGGCAGAGCCTGTCAGCGTCAAAATAAGTTGTCTATTGAGGAAATTAGGCCACACATATTTTCTGAATTGAGAAAAAAAATCTTTATGAAGTCAAGATATTCGAATTTTTTTCTTCGAATTCTGAAAACATGAATAGAAGATTTTCTGGAAAATCCTATACTTTTTGGGCTAAGACCTTTTTTCAGCCGGAAGAATTATGTTTTTTCTGATGATAAAATTTTCGAATTTTCGTCGTAAACAATACAAGATATCATAAAAGAACATACGGCATTTTTTACAACCCTTCTAGATGTGCAGACTTTTCTCTTAATTTTTTTAGCTTTCGTTGTTCCTGAGAAAAATGCGGGCATTTGGTTTTATGAAAAAAAATTTCCTGGCCTTAATAATGGCTTAGCCCACATAAAACTCACAGGATGTCTTCCGTATAGAAGGCCAAATTAAAAATACTTGTAACAAATATTAGTGCAGATTTTATTGTGAAAATTTGCTTTTTATATTTCCAAACAAATTGCCGCCACCTTGTTAAATTTTAATGTTTTTTAAACTGACGAACAAAATATTTGAATATATGAATTAGGTCAAAAACGTAGAATATCGGGGAAATTTTTTTTTCTCAATTTGGTAATATAAGTGCCGCCTGATTCCCATTCATTTACGAAAAAATTAAAATGTCTTTTCGCATATTTTTCAGTGAGCATTGAGCAAACGATACAAAATCTTTTTAGGCATGGAGAACGCTTTTTCAATCATTTATTTATTTATTTTCTCTATTTTGCCATTTTTATGGATTCTCAAGTGCTATCTAAGCTATGTGAACATATTTTTAAAATTTTAATACGAAAATGAAACAAAATATCGGCTTGACACATACGCAAATAATAATTTTTTTTTTCAGTGTTTGAATGTAATATATTATTTTTATTTAAAAAATACCAAAGTAAAAAATGTCTCTCCTAATGAGAAGCAGAAGATATTCTCTAATTTTCAAACAGTTTAAGTCATTTTTTTCTTCTGCAAAAGAACGTTTCTACAGTGTCAGAATTTTTTAGTAATAGATTTTTTTTTCACTTCACGCCAATGATGCTCATGACATATAATATAGTATAAATACGTGTCAAAATAGTCTCCAATGACAGGTCAAATCAATAAAAATTCCTCGAAATAATATTTAAAATTGTTGTCGATACGTTTCGGCTGCTATGTCAGCCCTCATCAGTCAAAACATTTATTGCTGATTTGGTGATAGTAAAAAACCATCAAAGCAATTCAAAGAAATAGAAACTCCACTCAAAAAGTAAACGTAGTAAAAAATATAAAATGTTTACAATAAAACAAGAACTTGAATTAAGAACGAAGGACAAAGACATTGATGAGTAACGTTCCGGGTAAAAAGTTACTGTCAAGCACTGATTGAGCTATATGTAGAAACCTTCTATGGCTTATAACAAATAAACAAAAAATAATAAATAATAAAAAGCGCCCGGTCCTTGTTAAAGTCTTATTTCTCTATAAATGTACTCAGACTTATATCAACCCAAAAAAACAATGAGGAAGCACAGTGTTCATGGTATGATTACAATTAATATAATGAATGCGGCTAAATTACTTTGCAGGGATTTTTTGATTTAGACTCGCAATTTGAAAACAGTTTGTTCTCATAAGTGCAAACGAAATTCGAATTATCAGCAAAATTCACCCCTCGTCGTTTTTCAAACAAAAGTAAAGGTTTCTAAGGAATAGTTTCTAAGAATGAGGATGAAATTTAGTGGGAGAAGTTGTCGCAGCCAATTTTCGTGGTATTTTAGAGGAAATCTGTAGTAGTATTGGTAAGTTGCTGAGCTCAGGAAAAACCAACTGAACTTAATAATGATTCAAAGCTTAGGTTGTGTGTTTGTATTTCGTACACCCTGATCGTTTATCAGGCGAAAAGAGTAATTCGTAAAATGGAAAAAATCCCGAAAAGTGGTTGAAAAAGTTTATCACGACCGTGGACACTCTTGTGTAGATGGGTTGTGCGCCCCTTCATTCTCACACACGTGTACCGCACCCTTTGTGCTAAAATTAGAAGTGACGATGGCGCATATTCACTTCGCTGGCTTCAAGCTTTTATTCGCTGGCGTTTGGTCGTACCTAACATACCGTTCAAACGACGCGACGTGGAAACCGCGAAAAGCCGATGCTGGAGAGAAAATTATTCTGCGTTGTTTACATGTACCCTCGTTAATCACTCTGTTACGAAAAACTCCTGATCAATCGAAAGCTATTCAGTTTATGAATGCGGTCTCGAATTACAATTGAACCTTGTTAAAAATGATTTTACTTCTATGCACAAAGTCTTGTAATCGAATTTTGGACCCAATTTTCAAAATTAGATGCAGGATGATAAAAAAGAGACTACTTTAAGTCATTTTCCACTTTTCCTTTAAATAATAAAGATTTTCAAAATTATCGTAGTAATTTACTTATATCAAAGCACAATTGACAAATTAAAAACAAATAATTGCTAAATAATATGAACACCATTTTTGAAATATTTAGGATTCACACACATTACTTATATTGAGTTGGAAAAGATAAAAATCAAGAAGAGTTCAATATTTTAGAATTGAGGATGTTAAAAATGATAATAATAATTTTCCCTATGTTTTAAAATATTTTTGTCTATTTTATATTTTCATGTTCTCTTAGGTTACGCTTAATTTCAAGTAAATATTTTAGGCGGTTTGGTAACTTGTTTGTTTTTCGAAAATCTCATTGTCTAAAATTTTCAACTTTTTGGCAATCACACACAAATGAAATATGACGTATAATTTAAATATAAATTGTATATAGAATGCTGATTTCAGTTTCAGCTTTTTTGAAAGACTCTTTTGAAGTAGAGTCATCTCTTCTGAAAGATTCGTCTCTTTTGTTGAAAATTCAAAAGTTTGGTCGGAAATTTATCTTTCTTGGGTGGAAGTGAACTTTTTTGTTGAAAATTCATCTTTTCGGGTTTGAAAGTCAAGTTTTTTCTGAAACAATTGACTTTTTATAGAAAACAAAACTATTTTGTTGTAAATTCATATTTTTTGTTGATAATTCCACTACTTTGTTAAAAATGCAATATATTTCGACTTGAAATCTTAGAAATTTAATACCTACATTATTTTCTTATAAAATCACTCTATTTCGCCTGCTTTAAGAGCATTTTGGGCTGTGAAGTCTGAAATAACTTTTACAATAATTTAAATGATATATTTTACCTTGGAGTACTAAAATGTTGTATAATTTATAAATAAAGCAATTAGCGTTGAATAATTATTATCATATATGCTTAAAATTCAGTTTGAAAAAATGTAATTTTTGACCGGGAAAACCAGGAAATAGCCTGGAATTGTTTTAAAAGTTTGAGTGGCCACCTTGGCTATACTGTATATTTCATATCCTTGATAAATTCGATATTTTAAAGTATACTATATCTCAAATTATAGTATAACTAACTATATATACCTCCAATTTATCATGTCATTGGAAAATTAATCAGTTTTATGCAACATTGGATTATTGGAGACTATTAGCATATCGTCATGACATGGATAGTGCGCTATATGCAGAAGCAACATCGTTATCTACAATATATTTGGTCCAGAAATTTCATTAGCGATAGGTATCTATGGGCCCAGTGCTGTACTTAATTGCCTAGCGACTGACTCCATAAATGCGGTACAATTTAGGTACATATGAAAACCGAGTAGAGATTTCTCGCGAATGAAAAATTTTACCAGTTTCTGATCGGAATGTTGTATATCTTGAACCTGAATTGAAATATTCAGGGTAGACGTAAGTAAGGAATAACATGGAAATAAGAGAAACATCAGGGATTTAAAAAAATAATCTTGCAAAAGTTAGGGAATTTCTATAAGAGGTACTTTAAATAACTGTCAAGGATAATCAATTTGAAATCTTTAAATTTTAATTTAAAATTATTTTATTCCGTTTATAAAGGATTATTTGCTAAAAATGTTGCAAGATTAAAATTGTGGTCTTTGAATATTAATGGTCAGGGAAAATGAAAAATCAAGGAATTTTTAATTAATTAATTAATTTTTGTTAAAAATGCAACTTTTTGTTCGAAAATTAACTTTTTGATTGAAAATTTAACTGTTTTACAGAAAATTCGTCTTTTGGCTTAACAGTTCAACAATTTTGATTAACTTATTTTTCTTTCTTTACTGAAAAATCTTTTATTTGTTTACGATTCGTCTTTTTGGTTAAAAAATTCATCAATTCAGTTGAAAATTCATCTTTTTCGGAAGAAAATATTTGTTAGTTAAAAATTCAACTATTTTATCGAAAATGCAACATATTTCGAATTAAAATCTTAAGAATTTAAAGTATTCCATATATTGAATTCAATATGTTATTTACATTAATTTTAATTGGAAGAATTTGTTCCCCTATTATCCCGAAAAATGCTCCTATTTCCTCATACTGAAAATTAAATTTTTCCATTTTTGGGTAAAAAATTATATTTTTAGTTGAAAATGCATGTATATTGTTGAAAAGTTCTCTTTCTTTGTAGCCTGTTGATATTCTTGGTGGCAAATTCGTCCTTTTGGTTTTAAAATTCATCTATTGTGTTGAAAATTTAATTATTGTGTTGGAAATTCAACTTTGGTTGAAAATTAAACAATTTTGTTGAAAATTCGTTTTCTTTTTATTTGAAATATCAACTATTATATTTATTCATACTAAGATATTAAGTTGTGAATGCAACTGTTTCGTTAAAATTTAATTTTATTGTTGAAAATCCAACTATTTGGTTTAAAATGCAACTGTTTTTGATTGAAGTTTAATTTTTTGTTGTTGACGATTTGACTATTTTGTTAAAAATTCTTCTTTGTATGTAGAAAAGACCAGTATTTGGTTAAAAATTTAACTATTTTGTTGAAAAATTAGTTATTTTGTTGAAAATTAAAGTATTTTGTTAAAAAGTTCAGTTGTTTTGTTGAACATTTGTCTATATGGACAGAAAATGATTCATAATATCAGTTTTGATTTAATTGGTTTCTATTATTGGATGGTATAAATATTATTATGTGTTGGATATTTTTAAACGATGAACATAACATTCTGAATCATTGCGATGAAGAAAGGGCAATGTCCCTCTTCGCCGTATCGCTCTCAATCGACCGGCCGACCAAGATCGTCCATATCTACTGCCTGAGTCACCCTTATGGTATACCCTACTACGCTTATAATGAATTTATTCTTACACTCTTTTTAAACTGCTTATCATAAATAAAAATACAACATAAATGAGTAATAACAATTTTTTTATTAAAGAATATCTTTGGTTATATTTTGTTTTTGCACACAGAAAAAACTGGGTTTTCAAGTTTGCTTCATATCATTTTCTCAAAGTCATTTTGCACTTCAGTATGTTCGATCTCTTGATCAATGTCAAAACCAAAAAACAATTGAATTGCTTTCAATATTCGTATTGCTCAGCATGAATCAATTATGGTTCAATTTTGATTCGGTACATTTTGCAGCCGTTTCTTTGTTCAAAATGAAACTTGATCTTTTTTCTGCGTGATCACAATTAAATGAATAATCGAGCAGAAAAGTCTCATCGAGTCAATGAAATCTTAGAAAATAAAACTGTATATTTTTAATATGCTTATGGTACAATTTAACTTCAATTAATTTGTGAAATTACGTAAATTACCACGGTAATGAACCTAAAATCTTGGAAAACTATATATGCAAACGTTTCTTCTGCGAAGGAGAAATTTACTACATTATTGCTTGCATATTAATCATTTCGTATTTCTTCAGGGAGACTCCTTTCTCTCGAAAAATATAAGTCTCTCGGGAGTTGAATGTTTCGAGACTTAATTTAAAATTAAATTGAAATGGATTGAAAATGTTAAAACGGGACTAAACTTTGGAAATTTAGTATTCTTAACGAAGGTGGACTACGTAAATAACTCGATTACCAAATGAACATTTTTCAACTTTAAAAATAATTACTAAACGGGAAATCATATTTATAATATGGCAGTACACAATTATTATTATTATAGTTTTAATTATATTATTATTATGTAATTTCAACATTATTTTTTTCCCTTGATATTGAAATTATAACAAGATGGAAAGTATGGTATAGAACAATGTTGATTATTATGTACACTGGAACCCGGATTTCCGTTAACTGGATTTGTGCGTTCCGAGAACTGATGCCGCAAGGCGGTTTCCGTTGAGCGGAGCAGCGGGACTGAGAGGGGAGGATGTGTTCAGTGAAGCGTGACAAACAACAGAGGGCCGCACTCAGGGCGGTAGTAGCATCAAGTTACGTCATGCCTCGCAATCGAACAGAAAGCGTTCATGCTATCATGCCTGTTTACGTTCGGAGTCGCTGGATTCGAGTCCAAGGCCAGAACAGAAGCCGTGCTCAAATCCAGGTTCCAGTGTATGTGCGACTTGGAATATACTACCTTGATAGTATGAGTATAAAGCTTCAAATGCCTTTTTTGAAACTGATTGAAGTGTTACACATCTCTAAAGTGATAAAAAGATTTCTAATTTCATACTAGTATGTGATATTTGGGTTAAATCTTATAATTAAAAGCATAAATAAATATTTATATCCGTTGAGATTAAATTTGCGTAATCTATATATACACAATATATGTATATGTATACACAAAGTTATTTTTTATTTGAATTAATTCATTTGAAAAAAGGCAACATACTCTTTTCAGCAGGAATTTCAAAATAGAAAATATGATATTACGTGACCTGGAAGGTGTGCCACCCACGCGATCTCAAGTGTCGATTGGTGTGAGGCGGTAGTAGTACCCTTCATAAATTAGTTTATCCCATTTTGACCTGGTTACACGCTGCATATTTGGCGTGGGAAATGTGTGAAGTTTAGTTTTGAAAATTAGGAAATTCAGAGGGAAATAAAATTATTTTAGAAAGAGTATTTTATGTCGTTCAATATCACATGGGGTATTTATTTCATTACATACTGCTCTGTTTCATACTCTGTTAATGCCATTTATATGAGAAAAATATCACCCATTTTGTTTTAATATCCTATTTTCAGATTATACAGACTTAATATTATGTGTTATAATTCACTAAGGGGCTGCTCATAAACTACGTTACCAACTTTGGGTAACATATTTTTC